>JAECUM010049701.1:0-28914 GCA_016617855.1 Megalonaias nervosa | reverse complement strand
GAATTTGAGTTTGTTGCTGTCAGAAGATCAGATACCGAGCTTTGGGCTTTACCTGGAGTGAGTATGTCCAGTATTCAAAATGTTCGGGACACTATGTCTCAATTTGCCTTTTGCCTACATTATGATATTGTAAGAGCAAACACTCTCCTGAAATTACCTCACTGTATCTTTTAAATCTTATTAAAGTTCTTCTTCATCAGTTATACTAGCTGGGAATAAACGTCCCTGGGATTCATTTTGTTTGGAGGGGGTCGGTGAGTGGGTCTCATAGCAAATAGAACAAATATTTCCATGATTTAAGTCATTTAGCGAAGATTGTTTTTACAGTTTGATTTAGTAATCATACAGTATTCACTCAATGTCATATTTATGGGATAAATTAATGTTGACTACCTCATAAGTGAAGTTACCTTATACTATTCGTGTATATTAAACATAACCGTTTTATTCAATAATGAAGTAAGATCCTTGACCATACCAACTTAATACAAGGGACGACTTTAAAAACAGGTGCATTAAACCGTAGATGTACTGAAACTCATAACACATACCAAACCATAAAATACAGCTTAGGCTATATCTCATATTGCATCTAGCACCAGCAAATCAGTGTCCAGTTTTGCCTTTTTGTCTTTCTGTTTGTCCCGCTTGCCAAACAAGAGGTCACAAGTTCGGAACTCGCGGCGGCATCCCAACGTGTTTAATACACCTTTGTTTTAAACTCATTCATCCCAATTTATTTTATTTGTTATGTAATTTTTTCTTCCCGTCCTAGGACGGGCAATTAACCTAGTGAATACATATTTGTGTAATGTTGCACGTTTACAGCCATACATTGTTAAGATAAATAGTAAGAGCATGCAGTTATAATTCTACCTTTTAACCACATGCCTAATTGCAAATTATGTAGTTCTAGCTTTGCCATCACAAAAACCATTAGTAGGTCATAGTTTATTCTGTTCATTCTACGTAAAATGTCAATAATTTTGTTGAACCAGATTCTCGCATGGCTCTAAGATATATTTAATGGTTCGTTAAAACGCGTAATAGATCGTTCGTACTAATAGCAGGTGCTTCCTTCCAACTGTGTACAAGTGAAAGCATAAAAGCATTTCTCACTTTTTCAAAACTTATTTAAGCACTCTATTGTTGTCCACTTCGTCCAGACTTTGAGGTTAGATAAAGGTTATTGGAAGTATATGAATAGATGTTGACTGCCTAGTCGAATTGACATAAAGGGTAACAAAATGGCACCCTATGATGCCCATTTTTCTGTCGTTTTGAATGGAAAATTTTACATACTGACTTTAAATGCTAAGTAATGTTGCATATTCTGAAGACTTGGAAAAATATTTAGCATAAAAGTTCCACTAGCTTTGAACAACAAACCCATTAATTGAGATTGGCATTCCTAATGTAGAAAAAAATCACCTTCATATAGTCTACAAATATTTGATTGATTGCATGTCTGCTTCATGGTGGATCTTGACCAAAGGAAGATGTTCTTTTAGTATACAATTGATTAGGATTATTTTTCATATAGTACCACCATAGAAAATGTTTCAATGTTTGAAAGGTTTCGATTATATGTAAGAGATTTTCATCCCATATTTTATAGATTTTATATTTCTTTTTCCCTATTTAATTGTTTTGTTTTACCTTTTCTAGAATTTTATCATTTTTACCTTTATCTTGTATCTTGTAAGATGATATATTTGCATTTAGTTTGCCATTGAAGGCTTTATCTTCCTAACAGTTGTGTTGCACTTTTTAATTTAATATTTGCCGTTCAACACTATACATATTTAATACACAGACACCAGGACAGTTATCAGCATTTGAAACACTGTTTTGTACGTTTGTAGTTACACCACACCCAAATGTTTTATACCTCTTTCTTAAAAGGTATATATGGAGTTATGCAAGAAAATATACCTATATATGTATGTCGTGATGAACAGAGACACATACTATCCACTTTTTCTTTTTGAGAATCTGTGGATAATAAACTGTGGACATTTCATTACTATCTTTACGCGCAATACAATTGCTTTCGCACAGAGTACACTGCCACCAGGGCATCTTCCAACAGCAAATCTGAAGATTAGGTTCTTCGACGATGCTGTTGATACCATAGGAGAAAACAGAGAGAAAATCAAGAAGGAGAAGCAGAAGATGCTCAAGAATGGAGTGTTGGTAAAGACACTTTACTCAGTATCTGATTTTGTATAATAGTTACAGATTTTAGTCTCTTTTGATTATGCTAAGTATCAGTTCCATTGTCTTATCTTCGCAAAATAAAATATATCAAGTACATGTCTGAGAAAAACAGTTTGACTATTGTGGATTTATGGAAGGATTGGTCGTTAAAAGGTTGTCCCAAAAACTGAGTCCAATTTAAGTCTGTACATGCTCATTTTAGGTCACTTGTCTTTATGTCCATTCGAGATTATGCTATAAGTTCGGCATCCAGCATACATCGTTAATAATCCATTATGTGCCATCCATCAGAATTTGCCATGGTTAAATTCTCATAAACCAATGGACTAGTGTTTGTTTTCGAATTAGGCAGACACCATTCTAGCATGAATCCTTTGAAGTTTGTACAAATCATGCTGATTTTTAAACATTTAAGACAACAGTCACAAATGATTGCATCAACAATACTACTACTTTTCTTCATTCTCGCAAGATAACTGTAGATTTCGTCTATTTGTTTACAAATCTGGGTTACACGTGTATTTTGGATTTGTGACAATACGATCATATGTAGAGACATTATCTTATTTGTGTCAAGGTTAATCAATGTAATGGCCTTAATACTGAACTTTCATCCTTCACTGACACAAGCTGAATAATCCCAGGATATATATTTTTATCTTGCTTCTGTGCAGACTTGCCATGCATAAAGATTAGATTTGTATGAGGGAACGTTGTTTACTTGGACTTATTTTCTACCTATCACTCTATTGAAATTAGTTTGTCAATTCAATTGATTTACTGCCTTAATGTAATATATGCACAGGTTCCAACCTATAAAATTTAAATCTAATATGAAATATTCAAGATTTACCAGGGGTATGCAGATGATCCAAGAAATACAGACAACGTCTGGCTGGAAAGTACAGTTTATCTCTATGAGGACAAGACAAATATTTTGCGACATTTCTCACTCACGGTAAATAATTTTATTATTGGTATAAGTGGTAGTGATAAATTTTGTACTAGAGTTTGTCAGATATAAAATGTGTTAAATGAGCCTGGTAATACATCAAAATATAAGTAACCAGTCTGATAAAATATCATGTTTAGGAATATAGATCTAAAATGTTTCTTCCAGAAAAATGGAATGACTTTGGATTACAATACATTACTTTTACATGATGTTACACGATGTAATGTCGCACTTTCACATATAGTTTATGTATCTTTCAAGCATGACACCAATACATTTCTTTTAAATATGACACCTACACATTCTGAGAGAGTATGTTATGGGCTTACTATTTTGTTATTTCTTTAGGGATATTAAAGCAAAATATTTTCACATTGTGCATGAATTTTAATTCTTTAGTCTGTACGTAGAGGACTACGTACAATGGTTGTAGAAAGAGTTGGTTCCCCTTAATGTCGGACAGAACTGGACACAGGTTTATCTTCATATATCGGGGATCTGCTACAGATGTTTATCACAAGCTGCATTACATTGTTATTGGCATTTCATTAAGCTTGAAAGTTTGTGATACACAATATGCAAATGCAATTCATCAAATCCCATTACATTTTCAATTGCAGTAGTGTTAATTTTATTATTTTCTTCCGAGGTTTAGTGTAAGAACTTTATTGATGATACAGGTTTTATTAGGCTTCGAATCAGCTTGTGCTTCAACTTGACACTTACAACTTTGAACTTGTGCACATTTGTGAGTACCACAAGCTAAAAAATTAGCACGATAAATAATGTTAAAGCATATCTCTTCTATTTTAGGCCTAAATTAATACATTTCATACCAAAACCAAAACAAAGAATACAAGAAACACCCCCACCCACAAGAAACAGCCCTCGTAAATTTAACTATTTTGGGCAGAATATCACTGAGTTTAATGATGGAAATAGAGGAGGGGATGCAACAATTCAGAATGAAATGAAGTCAACTTTGATTTGTTAAAGCGAAATTCCACAGATGGATGCAACCCTAGTGTCTCTAACATAAATTTTGCAAATTATATCCTATTGAAACTTCCAGGTAATGATTAAGACCTTATGGTTATTTACATGACATCAATTATATCCCATAACATCAAAATGTAATAAGTGGAGAAAGGTACTTATTCTAATCCAAGAACAGCATTCAAGATTTGAGTTATTTGTCGTGTTGAAATTAAACAAATACAAATGGACCAAAACAAGGAAGAGGAATGATTTATTTTGAAGTTTTAGATAAGGGACATCCAAGAATGATTATTTAATGAAATTGAATTCATCTTGAAATATGTTGGCATATGCCATCCATCCGCGGCACCTTCCGTTCATTCTTTACTTCCCTCCCACTAAAACTCGCATTATCATATGCAATATCCTTTCTAGGCATTGTGATATCGATCTGGAGCTTGTGCTGTTCAACATTTTATTTTCCAGGCAAATGCTGCAAGTAACCCAGCAACTTGGTTGACTGCTTCCAGGGAGCTGCCGCTCTATGGTGCTCATGGTTACTTTCTCAAGTTGGTGGCAGAAAGGTTGGATGCCTCCTTTTAAAGGTCGTAGAACCATAAGTTTCTAGGATTTCTGGACCATGACCATTTTCAGAGAACCTGACAGTTTCCTATGAGACACTGGCTGCAATAGTGGCTGACCATTACCTAATGAAGAATTTCATACCGTTAGTTGATAACAAGGCCAAGCTAAGTTCTGTTGGGAAATTTGGATAGGGCTGCAGATTGACTTGCAAGGACTTCCAAAATCTGTGAAACTTCAGTGTACCATTGAATATTTTTGAAAGAGATTCGCTGTATTAGGCATTGATTAACTGAGAACCAGTAAAAATTCTAGAGTATTTGGATATATCAAATAGTTATCAAGCTATTAATACATTTTGTATCCCCATACAGATTTAATGCAAGTGATATATTTGTTATTTTGTTGATATATTTTGTCTGTATGCTCTTTGTCCACACTCAAACTGTTAGAGGTATTTCAACTAAACTTGGTAAGCATATCAAGCAACTTGCGTAAAAGTGGTTTTTATAATTTTTCTTGTTGAAAACTGTTGTTTCCTTGCATGCAAATCCTGGCATAAGAGGTATATAAATCGAGTGTACCAAATGATAGCTTTTCAGCTTTTAGAAAAGCATTAGGACTGAGGGATAGGTTATATCTTAATGATTCCTGTGCATATACTATCGAAGGCAGTTGAAATACAGTGGTTTGTATGTGAAATGAAATATAGGTTTTAGGAATCAATTTTAGACCCTTGTTTTTGTTCCGGTAATAGTCTACAGACAGCTTTGATTTTGTTTTGTTTTACAAAAACAAAATAATTTGTTTTAACAATCGTGTGAAGCTTGTGTTGTGGGGACAATTAGTGTGACGTAACTGTGTCCAATCTTTTGTTTTAGTTCTTTACATAGCCACATTGATAGAACCCACATAAAAATAAATGGTTTGCTTATGCAGTCTAAAACATATGAGCAGAATCTTTATAGTATACTCATCCCAAACTGGTCTATTGATATAAATCCGTTTGTATCATTGGTCTAGCTCTTGCCTATATAGTAGAGAAGACAACTGGCATTTGCGTTGATGTAGTAAATTAATTAAAGGGTTATTTACTGTAATTAGAATAAACTTCAGATGTTGAAAATGGTAATGATATTAGAGACAAGATAATAGAATAAGTGCTCTAATTAGCAAACAAAAGTAACTTGTATGATTTTAAAGGAAATATATATTTTTTCTTAAACTCTGATAAATTTGCCTGGACACTACACCAAAAGTATACATGTTGTACTTTTATATTTTGTTGCAGAGGATGAAAGTGAGTGTGAGTCTGATCGGAGATTTATTAATCATTGGTTTTTTTCAACCTGCAAGCGATTTTCCATTGCACATAATCAGCCACATAATCATTGCACAGGAAACAAAGTATTTGTTATGATCTGATTTGGTAAGAATATAACTTAATGTGCAAAGGGAAATATGGATTAATCGGCATTCCATTAAGTACATGACAAACCCAAGAAGATAATAAATTTCATATCTGTTCCATTTTATTTCAGATTTTGTTATTTTCTTTTCCAATAATGAATTTTGTTTTTTTTTTAGAATGTAAGTCATTACCAAACAAGTGGGTACACAGTCAATAACGATATTAAAGAGCGTGTCTGCAAACAGAGTGAAAGTGTCCGAAAAGTTGCGTTTGTATGTTACTTTTGTTCCCTAAATGGATTTAACAGTCATTCTGAATAGGAAATCCATATAAGCTGGAAGGATCAGCAACATATATTGCTTTAAAAAGAGATTGAACACAGACTAAATAGTCGAGGAGTGATACGTACATTTATACCTTTTACAAAGATGCTGATAGATGGAGAGTTTCATGTGAGCAGAGGTAGCTCATTGTTTGTGGAAAAAGAGTCTTAAGTAGTCTTATCTATGTATCTATCTATGTATCTATCTATGTATGTATCTATATATATATATATATATATATATATATATATATATATATATATATATATATATATATATATATATATATAATTTTTTAAAGACTTTAATGTTTTAGTTCTAGTATTTGTGCATTTTGAGTTTTCTGTCAAAGAATAAAGAACTTTTTTAAAACAATACTAGGTTCCAAATCCACGCACGTGTGCAGATGCTAATACTTCAGTTCTAGAAATCTGATTCAATAGTTTTGATTTGTATCTTGCTCACTCTTGACTGCTTTAGCACTAATTAAAACACTGGATTCATATCCTTTGTAATCTCATTCAAAATGGTTCTGTTATTTGTTCTTTAGGAGCATGTTCTTAAACCATTCCAAAGGTCTGGAAAAGTATGTACGATGCCTATACACAAGCATTTTAATTCGTCTGTATCCGATAGTATCAAGCAATGTTTGGAAGTCTAACACCTATAAAACCAAACAGCCAGTTGACCCAAGTAAGGAAAATCTGTCCTCGACGACCGACAGATGTGATGGGATTGTCTCTTGCTGGAATTTGCACTTTATAGTGGTGTCATCCTTTAAAATACATGCATGTCATTGTTCTTTTAGTCCTGGCCCTATATTTTTGAAAAAAAATATTGAGCAAGAAACTCCAGCACAAGTGTAAAGATTAAGAGTCTGGAGAGTTACAGTGCCAATCCTAGGGCGCTAAATTTAAGTAACCTTAATGTACCCAATGTATCACATCTATGGGTGGTGTGAAAATCTTTATTCCATGTCTTTTATCAGTGTCTCTGCACATTTTCCTTGTGGATGTGACACAGTAGCACACCATTTAGAGCACACTATATCGACTGTTTACCTGTCTGAAAGTCTAGTTATATTAGTGCATTGTGACATTGATGGGGTCAGTTCGGTACTGGCTTTCATTGCAGGTCATTCAATGTGTGATGCAATTTCTTTGCTCATTTTTAAGACTTTGTAACAAATTTGAGGCAAAGTATATTATAGAATTTTATACAGGTACTTTACAGTAGACGCACGTGAAGGCTGTTGCAAGTGTTTCGAGCGTTGATATGGAACGATGTATTACATGGAAATCAAACGATGCAGCACAAATGGATGCCAAATTCAGAAATCACTGGTGATGGAAGTGGAAAGCGAATCAAGTTGATATAATGCCATAATATTGTCGTTAAGACTGATATTGTGGATATGTCAAGCACACCGCTGTTGTAGGAGGTTGGGATACTAAGTATGAGCCGATGATGTGAAACTGAGCATCAACTCAAATCAAAGATTTGGGAAAGCTACTATACAATATGTTTAAATATATAATCTGCAGTTGTTGTAATGTACATTGTTGTGCAGTTGTGAGCATAAAATAGTATTGAAGACACACTTTGGTAATATCTTTGTGTTTTAGCTTGTATCCCCTAATTGATTAGATAACACATTTGCTCTAACAATGAGATTACTGCAAGTATCACATATTTCTCACTTTTGATGTCAATTTAATGTTGATGTCCATTTTTTTGTATGTTGTTGGAAAGAATTCTACTGAACGCTATCAGATGTATTATTTGTTTGAAAATGCAAACATTTCAATGTATGATGTTGGCGGGAGGGGGCACAAAATAACTCCTGAATCCCCTGCATGGTGGTTACTCCTAAACCTCATTGGCTGGTAGGAAGTCCATGGCCTACCTCCAGCGTGTTTTGCAATTTTAATTTCCAGAATTTGATTCAAGGTCAAACACTTTGTGAATAATGAAACAAAATTCCCACATAAAATGATGTATGTGTGTGTAAAAAGTCTCTTGGCCTACTCATCCCATGCATTTTGCAACAGTTATGTCTTACTTTATGCTTCCTAACAGAATACCTTGATCACATTACATCAATATTAAAATTTTCATAAACCCATGTTATATTTTTCAATATCCAACAAGTAAACTTGTATATTGGAATTTAAATATTATGCTATCAAATCGTAACAGACAATAACATAATGCCTGCATATACCTCAAAGTAGTTCTACTTCACCATCAAGCTGTTTATCATGAAATGTAAGGAAACTTAAACTTCTACTCATTATAAATGAAATGTAATTTACACTAGATGTATAGTTGTAATATTTTTTTCACCGGTGTTGTCAAGGATTTAAATTGTACATCTTATTTAAATTTAAAACTCATGTACGATATTTATATTTATAATTTACGTTATGATTGATGCATTTTACTTAACACCTTTTCATGGCAGCAATTATATTTGCATAAATAAAATTTCAGTTTTATTTCAAAGCATATATATATATATATATATATATATATATATATATATATATATATATATATATATATATATATATATATATATATATATACATATGTGACAGTTAAGTACATATATTTTTTTTCAAGTATGATATGTGAGGTTACGAAACAATTTTACAAAATGGTGGTGTACAGGAACCAACTTATTTTTACTTGGCATGCATGGATATTAAGAACATGTAAATGGGAAAACAGTTATATGAATAAACAAAGTGAAGCAACTAAATGCATATGTTTAGTACGTTGCACTACAATTACACCATGTTAACAGACATCGGAAGCAACTGGCCGACTAACATAGCAAACAAAAACCATGGGATGAGTAAGCCAAGGACATTTACCTATTTAAACCAGTACCTTTGGGATAATGCTGTCCAACGCAGATATAACGAGTCAATGCAGAGAAACGCCCGGCGACCTATTGTAATGTAGACAGATTTGCAGTGCTATTAACATGTGCTATGGATCATGTGTGCAACCCCATATAGAAACTTAATTCTAATTACAAAATATTAGAACCAACACAATGACCTCTCTAATGAAAAGGGTTTATTTGAATGTTGGCCTGTCCATATATATATATATATATATATATATATATATATATATATATATATATATATATATATATATATATATATATTGGTACGTGTTTAGGCTCGTACAAAAGTAACAAGAAAAAGAGTGAAGACAACAAGCTTTGTAAAATTTAACAAATTAATTTATTTCCCTAGAAAAACAAGGTAAAAATAAGAAAAAGGACTGACTCTTCACGAAAGAAATCCAAAAGTAATCCAAGAATTTAAAATATAGAAGTCCTATCAATGAAAAGTCCTAAATGAATCACAGTTCGAATGCCGATGAAATTCCAAGATGGAAGGCGATGACGTATGCCGTAAACTTCACAATGTTGACGTGTCAACATTTCCTTGTTGAATCACAAAAAAATAATATTCTAGTTTAGAATTTCTAAATAAATTTCGATAAATACCTTTGTCCAAGAATTCTGATGAGCATTAGTATTTCCAGGTTAAATAAATTACTAATTCCAAAAAATAGAAAATTTTAACTCAAACTGGTCACAGCAAAACACCTTTGAGCTTCAGAGGTTTAAAACACAACTGGCAAATTATTACGATAACATGAATTATAAGCTCGACTAAAACGCAAAACAGCTTCCCAGATGGGGGTCAAAATTTCATCCCACAGGGAAAACCAAAAGTTTGTAACAATAAACAAAGGTGATTTGTCACATATTCCGGGTATGGCCTTGATTTCACTAAATGAATCGTACTCTTAGAATGAATAAAAAACAATTAAAATAGTTGCTTACTAAAAACCTTACTGATTTCAGAATCAAGGTCAGCAATTAGATTCAATGTTTCAACTACTGATTGTTTATCAGGTAAAACAGAACTGAATTGAATTTCTAAAACAAAATCAAATCCAGTGGACAAAATTATCATTACAATAACATGTAATGGAATAAAATAAAATTAAAAAAATTAAAACAAACAAACAAGTAATTAAATTACATATACATAACAATATATATATATATATATATATATATATATATATATATATATATATATATATATATATATATATATATATGAATCAAAGCGCCAGGACTTATTTCATGAACTAACTGGTGAATAGCAACTGCATTCATCCAAATCAAATCATCCAGATGATCTAGCCATAAGAAATAAGAATTAAGGAAACAAAAGAACAAGAAACAAAACAAACACAAATGCAAACCAAAATGTTCCGATTGTCAGTATCCACAGGGAACTGAATACAGGTTAGCACAGACGAATATCTTCGTTCCCAGCATCTGAACTGATAACCTGTTCAAAGCTTCACATTTGAAGTATTATACACTCACTTCACATTGCAAGGGGAAATGCCACTCAGGTGGCAGTAATTAGTTAGATCGTCCGATTCAGATGTGGGACGCTGTGGGTTTACACCCTGGCCGAGTCAAACCAAAGACTTATAAAATTGGTACTATCAACTACCCTCTTGGCGCTCCTCATTAAGAGGTTAGTGTTAGGATTGGTCGGCCTGGTGTCAGGATAAGGCGACTGGGTGGGACACGATGCTATATGTCTACGGTATATTTATCCGTGACCTTAACCTTCTACTGCTTACACAGTTCACAGCACATAACAACCACTGCCCGATTTCCTTTTGGTTCGTTTCGTTTGGTGTTTTACGACACAGGAACACAAGTAGGTCATTTGGTGTCCGGGCAATTGGAATGAAGTGCCTTGCCCAAAGTCACACCATGGTAGCTGACCTAGGCTAGCCCAACGGTAGGATTCGAACCCGTACCCTCCATCTCAGTCGTGAGTTTAGCACGCTAACCACTGTGCCACCGCAGCTCCTATTTCTGTATGATTTTTTTTTGTATTTCTATTTCTACCCCGATTTCTATCAGTACTTACACCATAATAATAAAGATAAGCATTAATTTATTTGCAACACATTCACGTACTAAACGGAGCAGCGGTTGAAGTTAAGTGTCCTGTAAACAGGTAGTTTGTCACTAACCGATCTAGATACATTACGGTTTCTTAAGTAAAATTTCGGTCCAAATTCTCGATGTGGGAATTGTTAGTATGGGTATAAAATTGCACATCTGTTGCAAACGATCAGATAATGTAGACTGCATACCAATCCCCTTATCTTGCCATTTATATTCTATTTTATAAACATTGTTTTCGTACATTGTTAATTATGTCAAAAGATCAAGGATATCAACACAGTTCTAAGCCATATGAATTTGCACTACTGTTTTAAGATTTCTGCGCAAATGTTGATGCGATAGCACCCTGTATCTACATAACTTGTATACAGCGGAATGAAGCCACGCACCTCTTTACAGATACCTGGCTGTGGGAATGCAGACATTTTGTACGATCTAAGATTTTGGAGGATATTATTCCTTGTATAATGTCATTGAAAACTCCCCCAAAATTCGCAAATGTATTACGTTTATTCCTGTTCAAATTAAACGGTATTGTCTGGTTCTACATAACCAGGTATACAAGAAAAATTAAACGACATTGCAATGTTAAGTGCATGTGGTTTGCGTTTGATTAATAGATCTGAATTTCTTTATAAAATTGTTGATGAACGAAATGTCATTCAAAGTTAAGTATTTTCCTGCTAATACACTTTAGCTTTTATCAGTAAGCAATCCTGTTTGTATTTGTCAGGTCTAAATACCACTTGTGTCTCTGACAATGAACAACCCTGTCTTGTAGCAGACTTTAAACAGACAATTTATGGAACTATTTTTTCTCATTGTATAATTTTTTCAATTAAGTTTGAAGGGCATTATTGAGGAACTAACGATACCTGCAAAATCCACATAAACCAAAACAGAAAAAAAAGCTTAAAAAACCCAATCAAACAAAACAACAGCAACAAATGCCTTGGTTGATTTAAAAGCCTTCACATATTATTATATCGATTACTCTACTGCGGTAGTTATCTTCCATACTGAGCGTTCTAACTTAGGCTACAGCCTGACGATTTGTGCTGGGTGGGCTTGCTATTCATGATCACCCAATACTGTCTTTCTTGCTCCTGTCGATACTGTTCACCCTGTATTATGCGTATAGTATCTTGCATCGATTTATGCAACTGTTGTAGAAATCCCTTTTTTGTCCATAAGCCTCTAAACATTGCTGCAGACGTTTTGTATCTGTATGCATCTGTTCCAGTTGTTCATCTTGATGACGTTTCTGCTCAGCATCCCGCTGCTCCGCCATTTTAAGATTTTCTTCTTTGATGTTCTTTATTTTGGCAATAGTTTTCTCTTCCAGCTGTTTAAAATTCTTCTCTTTCTCACGCATCTTATCATGAAATTCTGCCCTAGATTTTTCTGCATGACGTTTTATTTTCGCCTTTTGTCTTGCTTCCGCATCTGCTCTGTTTTGCTCTTCTGTGGGAGGAGTAATTACAAAATGTTAGATATTTAAACGGCGTCATAAAATTGAACGATATATAAATCAAAGATACAAAACTCTAATCTTCTTTGTAGTATTATTGGGCATCTTTGCGGAGGCAAGTCGTTCCAACAGTCTTAATTTTGTCAATATTTTTGCAGAAGAGTTATATTTCAAACTTAAAATGTTTTAAATACACCTTGCCGGATGTCAGGTTACTAATTTAGTTTATTCCGGATGTCACTTTAGTAAATTATTGTTCTTCCGAATGTCACTTTATCAATTTCGTTTTCTTCCGAATGTCACTTTACTAATTTCTTTTGTTTCAGGAGAATAAAACAGAGTCGTATGTGGCAGAATATTATTCATGATGGAGTCAAATCATCTTAAACGGGCAGTCATTGGAAACAATATTTATGTTATTCGATGTTAAATTGTCCATAATAATAAAAACTGATCTGAAAACTTGTTCTGAAAGGGAAATCTAGGAACTAACAGGTAGACTCTACCGATATTAGCAAACATTTGAAATATATTCAACAAACTATTCTAATGTAAGAGTGATGTTTAATTTTAAGACATGAAAACTAACACGAACGAACCAAAATGCAGCAGTAAGAAATATCTGCTATCTGGGGCACACCTTGGCATTTCCGGAATACCTCAGATATTAGTCCCTAAATGGGCATTTGTTTTCAATCGACATCTTGGAAAGTGTTGTGTACAAACAAATGCCTTCTGCATAAAGATGTCTTGAAAAACTAGTTTCACCTTTTGATAAGTACTAAATAACGTATCGCTTACAGTGATACAATTATCCTTTGAAGCGATTGAACAAGTATTTTCAAAACCACCGAATTCATTTAAAACATGTGAAAGGATAATATATGTTGAAATTTAAATAAAATAAACATTAAATAAATTAAACTGAAATAATTGCGTTATCAGCGGAACAATTTTGTGGTAACCAGAATGTCACAATAAATGCATTCCAAGCTTTTCTGTTAGAGATTGTTCTTGTGATCCATTTATAACAAATTCAAAGACGCATGTAAATATTGTTTATCGAGAGAAATGTTCATACCAATTAATTAATTATTAAGCAAACAAACTTTCAACTTCGAGTTCTTTTTCTGTCATCTTCATGTCGGTTTGTTCAGTTGTTTGATATTCAACATTGTCCCTGTCGAGGGATTTCAAAAGGGTTTCTTCTTTCTGTGACGATAATACGAAACGTTGGTGAGAGAAAACAACAGCTGTGATATTTATGACATTGGCAGAAATCATTAGTTATGGTATCACGAAAAACTGTATACAGACACTGTCATGATACGAAGAATTTTCTAACGACTTATATAATTAGTATATATTTCTTTAAACGTTGAGGAGCCATCAAAACGGATTATAGTGTAATTTATACTGTAATATTTCATGGTTATAAAGGCCAATATTAACCTTGTTATTTTTTATTATATAATAATCTACGAAGTACTTTAAAAATATAATGTCCTTTAGGAGTCAATTTAGTTGCGATAAAATTATACGCTAAAAGAATACCTTGCAACCAAGTCCAACCAGATGCGTATATTTTTCTTGTAGTTCGTTGATATTAGAGATATATTCCGCGTATCCCCCAGAACGACAGTAGTTCTCTTTCTCTAATTTCTCCAGAATTCTTGCATTGAAATCCAGAAGAACATTCTCACAGCATTCTACTGAAGGGACCTCATTGTCTCGTTTGTATTTGTCATACATCTGGATAATTTTTTATGTAGAAAAATAGAAGTTTGTCACTAAAAGCTGCAGACCATCTCAAACAAGTTTACAATTTCAGGAAGATCTTTCTGCTACATTTTTGATGGGTTAGTTATGGTCTCTTTTAAAACTAAATCATCTGTGTTGCAGTAACAATCAGTACTGACTCAACGCTATGACGGGAGGGTCCCCCATGCATACACTGCTTAGATTACGGTACTGTTTCATTACATGACTGAGTCTCGTTCACTTATTGAAAAAGAACATATTTTATGTTGGTATCAAATTATCATCAAATGAAATTAGGGTTTAAATAATAATTTTTCTAAGTTTGGCTGTGTCAGTCCTTGAGGTAATTATATGTGAGATGTGTACAGTTCCATATGATCAACTGGTCTTTCTACCTATCTGTTTATACGTGTTTGACAAACTGTCTACTTGAAAACGTCACAGCTGGTTGTGTACAATTTTCAGAAACCTTTATTGGGAGCAACAAAGGCTCGTGTCATGTTATTTTCTCAGTTTACGATATTTGGGAGGAAATACAGTTAAAATAGTCATATTTTGTGTCAAATAATAATGTCATACTTACAAATATACATACTACAAAGGGTGAAATGACCCCATACACTGTGTTTAATCTTTTGCGGTATATGAAGGAAATATAATACGAATCTTAAAGTATAACTTATTGGACAGACAATTAATAAATGCCTAAAAAAATATATGCATACAAATTGTAGGAATGCAATATGAGTTAACTTTTTGAGTGTATTTCATATCAAATCATGCAAATTTTTCTTTCATTGGAAAATAATTTTCTCTCAGTTTCATTTGCCAAATACGTATAAATCATGATAAGTCCGACACTATCATCCATTCACCCCCTGTACAGATAAATAAAACAAAGAACTAGCTAGTATCAATTAGGTTATTATCGAGTAATGAGCGCATATCATATTTACAATACGTTTATTTACAATGTCTTTATTTGCAATACCTTTATTTACAATACCCAATGTACGAAAAAGAATTATGGATGCGCATTATACACGTTATGAACGTCTAACAGAGTATGTTCATCGGGTGTAGGTAATAAAAGGATACTTTCCATCTCAAGGATGTATGTCTCACGGCAGCGTTCCACTATTTGTCTATTCTCAAGCTCTGCCATTGTAGTTAAATGCATCCTCCAAGTAGGGAACGAAGCCATTGCGAATTGCATCAACATAACTTCTGACCAATGTGCCAAACACTACAAAGCAATAAGAATTCTCAACATCACTAGAGTAAACACCTTATAAAGAAATTAAAAAGTTTACTATATTGCACGAGTTATTCAACATGATAGCATAAACATCTGCTTTATATCGCAATTGTCTTTCTCACTCATTACGTAATATGGTTACGTGATGACTCATCATTCGGATCAAACCAATGTTGGCAGAGTGCAGAGACGCACTGTAGATAATATTGCTTTAAGGTTAAGGTTTGCTTGATCAGCTAAAAGCTGTTTGAAACAAAATATTTTTATTTATATACTTACCTCAACTATAAAAGATTACAATGCTGATAAGAGATCAAACTTGTACTTCTTTGGCGTTAGAAACCATAATTATCAGTGCATTATATATCCAGTGGAACTGCATCCTAGGAATACCAATGACTATGCTGATTAAGAATAGAAGTTGTCAACTTTCATTGATCGCTATTGAAAAAAAATAAGGCATCGGTAGCGACTTCGACAAGTCTTTAAAACTAGTCCAGTTTATTCGCAAGATGCTAAAGTAGGAAAGGGTGAAGGGGTTGGGGTGGGTGGGTGGGGAAGGAATGATTAATTAAAATGAAAGAGGCGAGTAAACGTTGGTAATCGTTGTACAAATTTCCTCAACAGAACGTAGGTATTGAGTGTTTTGTTTAATGTGTTTATAAGTCGATTTAACAAAATAAAATTAATAAAACATTTGTTGGACATCATCAGACTGCTCCTTTTACAAATCAAACGAATGGATGCAGAAATATATATAGTCATACCCTCTTCTATCTATCTGAGTGTTCGTTGACTGATAGACGTTTATATCAGTGTCTCAGTATTTTGAACGAATATCACAGAGTTGTTGTAATATCTATCCGAAATTCTTTCCATCCATTGACTTGGAGAACTTCATTATCTTTCCAAAACTCCCTTCACTCGTCTTTTCTGTCCATTTTCTCTTTCAATGTGGCTGTCACTTTGTTCATGTTGGAAACCATCCATTTATATGTTCTCCCATATATCTATACTTCCGTCCGTAATTTTATTTGTCTATAAGTTTTTCTGTCCATAAGTTCCTTCATACATTCGTAAACTAATTGTCCATCTGTTCCGTCTTTACCGATCCTTCCGTGTATTTGTTAATCTATTCGTCCATCCGACCGTTCGAGTTTGTATCCATTAATCCATATCGAATCTTTATCACATAGTCGGTACACTTTGCCTACAGCTTGTGCAGTTTCATATTTTTGATATTATGCGTGTGAACATATCACTTTATGTGATTCTGATTGGTCCAGATAAGCCCATGAAATTATTGTGCAGCATTGCCTTTGCTGATTGGCTGGGATCGTGGGAAAACGTTTCTAACCCCGCCTTCTGGAATGTTTTGTTTTGAATGAACATTTTTTGGCGGCCATTTTTTAACTCGACTCGCGAAATGAAATTGAGGAAACATTATCTAGGCTGTCTGAATATGGATATGTTACCCCCACAGGGGTTTGTTATGACATGTTTAACAGTATCATCATAGAAAAATGGCGTAAAACTACAAGACAAGAACAACAATAAGAAGTAAAACTAAGGGTATTGCTCATTTGATAGCGGGGGGCGGGGAGGGGGGCGGTATATCTGTAACATAGATTAAGAATTCACCGAATATAAAAGCATGGTTTAAATGTTAACTTAAAGAAGTAAATAAACTCACCTCTGTTCACAGAAGAATCTGGTCATAAATGGGTCTCCTAACTGACAGAACTTTATCCAATCACAGCATCTTTACGCAGTATATATGGGATGTAAATCCGACTCAAATAGATATTTGTTTACGTCTTCTGTACAGTCTATTGGTCCAATTCAAACACTGCAAATATCCGGTCACAAATGCATTGCAGTAAATGTGGGAATATTTGCATCCAGTAATCCTGTTTCACATGGAAATCGCAACAATCTAACGTTTAGTTCTGAAATTGACATTTTAGGGTAAACATATACTCTAGGCCTACTTTATAGTTTATAAAAAGTACAATCTACTTTTACCAGTTCAACTTTGTTTGGGACTATATTTTATGCACAACAAATGAAAGGTGCACCGTCTGTCAGAATGAACAAAATTATTCGTTCTTCTTTCTATCTAAATAATTTCCACTGAAATAAAAACTATGTGATAAAAAGAATCTCAAATGGGTAATGATTTAATATTAAATTTATGAAACTCGTTGAATAATGTCCGCTTTTGCTCGCCAAGGCTCGCAAAAGCTGGACATTATTCAACTCGTTTCATAAATTCAGTATTAAATCATGACCCATTTGAGATCCTCCATATATGTTCCATTACATCTGTGAATCTAAACAGCAGTCTCTTTCTTTCCTAGAAACGTTAACTATGTATTGTTCACATCTGTGTTTGCTCAAACAGAAGAACTGTTAAGAATGCAATGCAGCACAGTGTTTTGAATTTGAAGAAGGATTGCTAAAACTAGGAAATATAGATCTGAAAAGGGGATGTGTTATTCTTCATCGTGTGATACCTGCTTGCCTGCATATCTACCCATCCATATATATATATATATATATATATATATATATATATATATATATATATATATATATATATATATATATATATATATATATATATACGACTTAAATTTGGAACCGTTCCGGTGGCCTAGTGGTTAGAGCGTCCGCTCGAATGCGGGAGGTCCCGGGTTCGTACATAGCCAAGTCATGCCAAAGACTTATAACAATGAAAAAAAAAATGATACTAACAGCTGCCTCGCTCAGCATTAAGTGGTTAGTGGTAGGACTGGTTGGCCTTGTGTCAGGATATTGTGGTTGGGTGGGACATCATGCTACATGTCTACGGTATGATGCCTCAGTGCTCTACATCACTATGAACTGCCACATTGCAGACGTTGTAGCCATAAAACTGAAATTTTTTCAAGCTACGTTAAAAATCCCAATCACACACACACACACACACACACACACACGCACACAACACAAACAACTCTGATTTGGAAATAACTATTAATGCTTTTTGAGTGTATGACTTTCGAGAAAGATTCAACTTCAAACACATTTCCCTATTACTGCATTGATTACTTTCCATTCTGATCGAACATCCAAGATGAGCACCGACAGAACATAGTAAGAAATGCAGCACAGGTGAGAAGAAGGAAAAATTATTTTGGTGTATTAAAATTATTTTCATGAAGCAGTAAATATGCGAAAATTTGTGTATTTCTGTTGGTGTTTCACAGAGGGCAAACGAGTGTGTATCAATACGTGTGTATGTTTGTTAACGGGAATAGTCTATGACTTCCAGGAATCCAAAGGATTAGTAGATATCCTTTTTGTAGTTTACTTACGAAATACACACAATTTTAATCACCGTGCCTACCCTTAGAGCTGCAGTAGGAGGCATCAAACCCAAAGTGGTGGAAGAATACAAAACGAAACGCATTACCTCCTCTCTCTCTCTCTCTCTCTCTCTCTCTCTCTCTCTCTCTCTCTCTCTCTCTCTCTCTCACACACACACACAGACACACACACACGCACACATTCACACAATACTACTACCATGTGGCTGTAGTTATATAATGATATTCACCCATATTGTCCAACCTATACATAACCACCAATGACAGTTACAATTCCCAATGATACAAATGAGCACCGTCGGCACGTGATGCAAAATACCTTACAGAGAATAAAAAAATATTCGCGATAATGATGCAACGTTTTAGAATACTATAACTAACAAGAAACCTATCATTCTTGGTAAATATCAACGGAAACGAGAGTATGAACCTCCTCTTGAACGTTTATTACACACGGTAGTACACAAACATGGCTTATTAATGCAAGTCCTTTTATCTTTTCCGATGTATATTGCATCATATTACTTTACATTAAAAGCAAACTCAAGACAAATATCCAGACTGAATAGAAATTGTTATTTGAAATATTCATGCACTAAATATAAAAGTGAAAAATAATATATAAAATCTGACGAAGGGTTGTATATAATGAAAAGTGACCCTAACGGATTGAATCGTTTACTTTGGTGAAAGCTTAACTGTGGAGTAATATTCATATTTGACAATGTATTTAACTTTTCAATTACATACACAAACAAACGGATACAGCTAACCTGAAGATTTCATCCTTACGCTAAGGACTTCATCAGCAGACTAATGTGATCTCTCCTGACTGTCAAAATCGCTCGATGGAATGTTGAGCGATGTTAACAGATTGTCCCAGATATGCGGCTGGTTGTAACGGCCCCCGTCCCTGTTCAGCGTGTGCACACACCAACGCTGAACAGCGTAATGACGAAAGCTTCAGGTTGGCTTTCTCTATTTTGTGCGTACGTAGTCGAAAAGTTAAATACATTTTCAGATAGGATTGAATCATTGTTGAAATAATCTTATTTGGTAACATAAGTAGGCACACTGGGAAATTTGCTGAGTGTTTGAATTGTTGAGCTTAATTCATCACAGTTCCCATATATACCATTATCTACGGCAATCATCAAGAACCCTAACAACACTTTCATCTTAAGCTTGCAGTGACACAAGCATTAAATCATATATATCACTGCCATACACATCTATATCATATGTTACATAGTTGTATACATCTTAAATTCTGCTGTTAGAGAAAGCAATCGAGAAATACTTTCGCACAAAATCTCAAAGAGAGAGAGAGAGAGAGAGAGAGAGAAAGAGAGAAAGAAAGAAAGAGAGAAAGAAAGAGAGAGGGACTTACTGCTTCCGTTGATGGCGAGTCCATTGCCCAACCTTTTCAGAGGACATTCTTTGTGTACATATTTTATAAATTTATCACAGTCTTCGAGGCAATCTTTCGAGAGCTCAACGTAATCCATGTCTTTCAATGTTTGCAAACCCGTTCTGCTCCCAGGTCTATCGAATGTGAAGCACTTTTGAAGTACATTCTGAGATCTCAATTGAGTCCTGTTGTAGCTTCTTTCCCTGTCAGTTCTCTCTTCTCGAACATTTAGACAAACATCTTGCAAATACTCGTCTGGAGTAATTTATCTGTCATCATTTACCATGTTTAGCGAAAAGTCACGCAATGCTAGGATGAACATCGGAAAGAATTCACCATAGTTGGTGTCAACGTCTCCTTTTCCTGTCGTTGAAAGTTTTATGGAACTGGATATCTCCTTGACAAAACTAAAGTGGAGAGCAAAATCACTATCATACAAGGAGGACAAATTGATCAGAATTGTGAAGAACCAACTGCATTAGTTAATTCACTGACGTCGTAAAAATGATAACTAAATTACAAAGTTGATAGCTAGTATGCATAGATTGAATCATCGGTAGGAGATTTCGTCTTATTCAGGTATTCAAGTAAATCCTAGATAAAATATATTAATATCTGTTTCAACCATCATGCCCACGGTAAATGAGCACGTGATTCTAATTTACGTAGCATACCTCTCAGTGACCAAGGGAAATATACACACAACGGATTATTAAATGCTCAGTAATTATTCTTCTCTCGAAAAAATACTGTATTGAATACATAATGTTTAAGAATAATCATAGCAGAATAGTTGTAAGCGTTTTAAATTATTTATACTTACAAATTTAGAGAAAATAAATGTTTACTTTATACATATTCTTTCATCCTAATTTTACACAGCACATTCGATGCAAAGGATACACATGGTATTGATACTCTCCGTAGTATTTCGTCCATTTAAAGCTTTCAGCAAACTGGCACATTTAGAATATTTATATGCCATACTCATGCATTTATAACACGTTTATGCATCATACTCTTGCATTTATAACACGTATTTATGCCATACTCTAATATTATTATACTTCTTAGTGAACTTGCTACCATTCCTCAAATACATGAAAGACGTCTTCTGTACTTTATAATTTAACTGAATTAATATTGAATCATCAAAGGGTAAACACCATTTTGAGATTTTCACCTTCCATGAGACAGAAACATGTTTATACCATTAGAATGAGAAGGTAGGTACATTATCGAATGCAACTGAACCGCATTCGATCATTAAGTCCCCATACAGTCGAATGCGACCAATATAAAGTAATCTCTATGCCGCGTCAGACCATTAAGTACCCCACACGGTCGAATGCGAGCAATCGAGAGTATTTGCTATAGAGAATTCGACCACTAGGTAGTCCATGCAATCGAATGCAATAGAGATCTTATTGCCAGTTTGAGAGCAAAAATTTAAAAATAGTAAAACCCTGTAATTTATATTTAAAGTGTACTTACTTCAACTTTTCAAGGTAGTATTCACTGAAGGTTCCAATGATACTGTATACCAAAGTGCTGTTCAAAAGGACTGCCAGCGCCAGTATCCAATTGTCATGGTTGCTATTGCCCTGTGGAATAGGCATATGCAGTGAAATATCACCGTGCTTTCCATATAATATGACCAAAAACTCAAGCTTAAAAAAAATAATATACTGAATACATCACAATAAAAAGATTCAAAGGAAAGCAAATCTACGTACGATATCGCAGGCATAATGAGGCTGGCATCTGTGAGTTCACAGCAATCAACACGTCAAATGACAGAACAGCAAACAAGACCAATCACTTATAGATTAACCTTTTATAGTTCTCACATACGAAACGAGACTATTCCTGCCATTCTGACATATCTCACAACATTATATAAGTTATTCCCTACATTCACATTCAAAAGCAGATTGCTGCCAATTTGTTTTCTTTATTACTGTGACAAAGTTGGTTTTCTAATGTTATGGAATTCTAAACCTAGCAATTTAATTTATTTTCATTGAATTTTGTTGCATGACCTCTGTGAACATATTATGATGTCGCAAACGAAAATGTGTGTACACTCATCTAATCACAGCAACGCTTTTATAGACACGCAATGAAGTAATGGGCTTTTCAGAACGATAGTTATATAGATACGGAACGGTCTACTGAGCTCACCCACTAACAACATTGTCGCTAACGCTCAGTATTGTAGTTATTGTGCACATCTGAAAAAGGAACAGGTGTAAGATGAAGTATTTCCCTTTGCAGCATGCACAGGGTAGAGGATGACTGCATGCCTCTGTGCTACTGTTACATACTGTGACTGACATTTCTTTACATACGATAAATATGGAAATCATGTATCTAAAGCAGGCAGCTAATCCAAATGGATGTTTACATGTACTCGAAAAATGAGCCTGAACTAGTCTAAGGCACACAAGCATTCGCAACTATTAAACTGGAAACGTGAATTTAGCAATCATAGGCAATACCCGCTTCCTAGAGTAGAATAAGCGAATTATAAAGGTACAAATTGGTTATCAGCTCGCTTTGTCTTCGACTTTTCCTTGAAATCTAGGAAGTGAAAATAACTAAGCAGAGCTAACATTTTTTAATAGGTGCACACCTAAAATAAGGCAAAGCTGAATAGCTCCAACCCAAATTACAACTGTCACTGATATAAGGAAATAGAGGGAATTAAAACTTCTGTTAATAATGCTTCAGATATGCAGGGTCTTATAGCCAGAATTATCAGCGAAACCAACCTTGGAAATTCGTTTTCCTTAAAAATCAAACCCTACACAAACTACGAAACTGTAGAGCGGAACTTCATTTCTGCAATTTGGAAATTTAATTCAATTTTTTTTAATACTACCCATACGCTAACAAGCTTGACTGACACGTATATATGCTGTCCATATTGGCCGGTAGAGAGCAACTATCTTCAGTTCATCAATAAAAATGTAAACAAGTTTAAACTGATAAGCATCATTTGTTATATATTTGAATTTACCACGGAGATTGGAATGTAGGAACAATGGCAGAGAAGAGATTATAAACCGTGCATCATTGTGGTGAATTAGCATGATGTCATTTTCGGCTCGTCACAGAATTTGCCTTTTCAACAATGAAATCAGTTGTTTCTACTGAGCATTATAGCGACAAGGACATAGTACGTAAGTAAAATTTGTACTACGTCTTTTAGTACTCGAGTTATCCGCCAGTGTGAAAGGGTTTTACATTATATATGAAATACAATATTTAAAGTTATAGACTATACATGTTTTGACGATGTTCGTTTGAGGCTGCGTACGGTGACTAGCGTCATTGATACGTTCTGAGCAAGTACATGGGTGATAAGAATGGAATTACAATGTTAACATTTTATTTGGAAAAATAGACTGTGAAAAAGACATCAAGATAAATAGTTCAGTGTGTTGAAGGGTAGTAATAGGAATAAGTATGTCATCACATGAAAACTAAATGACTAGAGCTTAATCCTTTATACTTGTTCTTTAAATACTCAGTGAAACAATAACTGTTTTTGAACTTGTAATACACGATGATCGTGAAATAGTTTTCGTTTCTAGCCACTTTTAGTGTTAAATTAGTTTGGGACCTGGTCTTTTCTAAACGGTCACTTATTGTGTATTTTTAGACGCTCTAATAAACGCTTAACAAGCATTATAACTCTGTGGTCTTAAAATAAGTAATAGAAAAGAGTGAGAAGCAACAAGCTTTGTAAAACTCAACTAATAATTTATTTTCTTAGAATACAAAGTGAAAATGTTAAAAAAAGGAATTACCGTAATGCGAAATAAATCCCAAATAATCCTAGAATTACTAACATAAGTTCTAATGATTAAAGTTCTGACTAAATATTTAGTGGTAATCTAAAATAAATCTAATGCTGGAAGTGTGGATGTGCCTATGATGGCCTGTGTCGTAGTGATGTGCCAATAGTATTTTGTTGAATCTCAGTAATACAGTCCAAGAATACATCTTTATATGGATTTCACTATAAATCCAAGTCTCTATTTCCAAGAATATTATTTTTGAGTACTTTGTATTTCCAGAGAAGAATAACTTAAATGAAATATTTTGAATAAATAAATTTTAGCCAAATAAAATACTGGACACAACAATAATACAACTGATTATCCTGAGATTTTACAGCACGAAAAAATATTTTTTGTCAGTAAACGAGATTATAAAAAAACCTAAGACATAAAGAAGAGCAAGGATGTTGGACAAACGTTCATTTCTAGAATACTCTTAGTTACAATTAGAAAGTCTATTACTAAAATTACAATAAATAGCATGATACACGCGATGTTTTTCATTAACGCCAAGATAATAATCCCAATAGTTAACCCATACCCTTAGAGAAATATTTTGCTACGTATTAGTTGTTTCAGAATAACAAAAATCAACAATTCAGGTCAGGTAGAAAAAAAACCTGACTTTGGACAAGGTTAAGACCAAAATACAACTATCCATAACATATAATGAATAAAAACTAATGAACAATGCAAATTAAATATATAAAACACAGGTATGTTGTATGGACTTACTGTTATCAATTGAATTGCTATGCTGTATAGACTTTTACTGGTGGCAGTTTAATTGCTATGTTGTAAGGACTTTTACTGACGACAGTTCAATTGTCATGTTATATGGCCTTTAACTGGAGTAGTTCATATACTGTGTTTCCTGCAGGAATTTATCAGGTACAGTTTATACTATTAAAACTGATGCTCCATTTAATAAATGCAACACGAGCTATGGAACATTTATATTAGAATGCTCATTCAATTTGCTCATTTACGGAGTCACTAGCATTCCCTCCATTATTCATTCTTATCACATAATCGGTACAGTTTTCCTATAGTATGTGCAGTTTTATATTTTTCTATTTCACAAAGTTTTACATATCACTTTATGTCATTCTGATTGTTCCCAATAAGCCCATGAAATTATTGTGCAGTATTCTAGATACTGATTGGCTGCGACCGTGGGAAACCTGTTTAACCCCGACTTCTGGAATATTTATGTTTTCAGTGAACATTTTGGCTTCAGTTTTCGACTTGAGACACGAAAGGGAGTTGAGGGAAAATGGTCTCGTCTGTTTGAATATTGCTAATTTGTAACAATATCATCATATACAAATGGCGTAAAACCCCAGGACAAGAACAACAAGATGTAAAACTAAGAGTATTGTTCAGTTGATAGCGAGGTGGGGGTGAGGGGGCGGTATATCTGTAACATAGAATCTACCCTATATATAAACGTGGAGTAAATATTAACTTATATAAGTAAATAAACTCACATCTGTTCACAGAAGAATGTGGGCATAAACCGACTCCCAACTGACAGAACTTTATCCAACCACAGGATATGCAAATCCAACTCAAAAAGAAATTTGTTCATGTCTTTTGAAAAGTCTGCTGTTCCAAATCAGATACTGCAAATATCCTGTAACGAATACATTACAGTAACTATGAGAATGTTTGCATCCAGTAATCGTTTTTTCACATGAATATCGCATCAATGTAATGCTTAGTTGTGAAAGTGACATTTTAGTGTAAACATTGGTCCTATAATGTAGGCCCACTCTAACCGGTAATGTGTCCCGTATCACACAAAGTGACATCACACGCATTGGACATTCTGTGCTGAAAAATGATTTTGTCTGTCGTAAAATGTTCTGTTTATTCGGATGGACGCTTATTTTTTGATTAATAGTTTGCAAAAATGTATTATCAACTTTTACTATTTTAACTTTGTTTGAGACAATTTTTTTTTACGCACAACAAATGAAAGTTGCAGCGTCTATCAGAATGAACGAAATTATTCATTCTTCTTTCTATCTAGATAATTTCCACTGAAATAAAAACCATGAGATAAAAAGAATGTCAGTTCGGTAATGACATTAAATAATTTACTATTAAATCATTATCCATTTGAGATCTTGTATATGTCATCGAATACTTTATCAATGGTTTCATTGAACTCAACAACTTTTCTCTGTACCTCTTCCATGGATTTATTTTGTTTCTTTTCAACAACAGGTTGATCAATACATTCAAACATATAATTATTTATCGAAGCAAGTACTTGTTCATTAGCTCTCCCTACCATGTTCATGCCAGACTAACATTCAGGTTTTCGTTAAAGATTATTACATTTTGATGCTGACTCCAGGATTTAATTTATTGTCGTTGAACAGACGCTTGCTTGATTTTCGATCTAGTCGTTATAAAACTGATATTCTTGATAAGATGTAAGTTTGCATTTTACAGTATGAAAAAGAACCTTTGATTTAAAAACTTCTGATTAGTAAATATTTGTATCAAATTGATCTTCCCTTGCTTTCTAAACATTTTGTTGATCCTGAGTGTATTTGTTTTACACAATTTGAATATTCAATAAGGATTCGTTTAATTTGTATTGGATCAATCTTGATGGAACATGGCTAAATCCGTGAACAGTATCAACATTTCTGAGGTGTTATATCATCTTTAAAAGCTTCAAGCAACACTTTTTATGTGATTTGGTATTTAGTTATCTCTTAGCAACTACATATACCTAATTCATGTTTATTCTAATACAATCCGAATATTTATGACTCAGAATAATTATAAATTTTCAAGCAAAATGGCATTAAGTTAATTTAGGTCTCACCATAAATTCTTCAAATTTTGTTATTCATTAGCTAATTAGCTTATTTATTATTTATTTTTCTAATTCATCCATTGAAACATCCTATGCATGACTTTGCAAGCCAAGTTCCTGTGTGTAACCCATTTTCTTTATTTTCTCTATAATTTTATTTATATTGTTTCAACTATATCCATCAAAGAACTTAATGCGAGTCTTTTTCCATGAATTTAAGTTTAGAATGCATATGTTTCCGTTGTAAACTCATGCCGAAAATCAGCTGAATTTTATTTCACGCGTTTCATCTTTTTATCTAATTTTACAGTTCTTAAAACAATGTCATTAGCCACTTTTCCATCAACATATTCTTTTGAGTCTGACAGATTGTTCGGGTTCAGCACGTATCCTGTAAGATTTAGCGAATATATCTTTATCTTCCTTTTTTCATCTTATCATTCAAATCTGGTATAAATCGTTAATTGTTTTAATAGCTTTCATCATGTTTTTCTTAACATTTATTTTGTTCTATATTGTGTTAGTTATCTATATTAAGCTCTTCTTCTTCCATTCTACCATAATATTAGTATTAGCAGTAAGTCAGAAATCTGCATATTACAATCATTGATAAAATTTAACATTTCTTGATATCCTTATTGCATAGATCTTTCTATAGTGTTTCAATTGAAATTGCCAAGTGACGTAAACGTTAAAGAGATTTTAAATGTTGTTTGCTTGCAATGATTGTATAGCAATAAATAAGGTCGTATTCAGTTTATATTTTGTCTCTATAAATAAATCCAACGTACCTATCTGACTTCACCCATGTGTACACACCAGCCAGCAAGATACTTACGCTCCTCTTCTGACATTTCTGAAAATGAAATCATATGGACAACGTTCTTTTGCATACCAGGGCCCAGCAACGTGGAAAGAATTGCCCACTGAACTTAGACACAAAGACACAGTGATCTCATTCAAGAGCGCTCTTAGAACTCACCTATTTCAACTGCAAGAACAGACTTAAAGACCTAATAATGTTTTCTTACCTTAAATATTTACAGAAAGTTATACGTTTTCTAATTTCGTGGTGTTTGTTTTTATTTTTGTAATCATATCCTAATATACGTTTTTTTATGCGCTTAGAGCTTCTAAGGATTAGGCGCTATATAAAGTCCTCATTATTAATATTATTATATATAAAGCCATTTTACTTTGTTTCCTTCTATTGGTATTTGTACTTCTTAAACGTTTACTAGCACTACTAGTACCATACTATTGAATTGCTTTGAATTAGTATCTTCTTGTCCTGATATCTTAACCCGAATGCTTAATTTATTCTCTTGAATCATTTGTAGGTTCTTCAACCGCAGATGTCAGTGAGAGTTGTTAGGTTGACCTCTGGAATCAGATACAGACAAAGGTGAAGGAAAGAATCTATCTATCTATCTATCTATCTATCTATATATATATAT
>JAECUM010049699.1:0-10366 GCA_016617855.1 Megalonaias nervosa | reverse complement strand
TGTGTGTGTGTGTGTGTGTGTGTGTGTGTGTGTGTGTGTGTGTGTGTGTGTGTGTGTGTGTGTGTGTGTGTGTGTTCCCCATGCGAAATTCAATGCTTTAGTATTCTCCCTGACGAAATAAGTTAAAGTTTTCTTTGGAAGGGGAAGCCTGGCTCCGAGGAAAAATAGCAAGTGTCTTTCCTGGGTAAAATGGTGTCCATGGGACGGGTGTCTGGAAGTCGAGGAACAAGGAAAAGAGAGATTTGGCTTCATAGAAAAGAAAGAGAGTCTCGGAAGGCACATGGTTTGTCTCAATACCATACAATATGTTCATTGATATAAGTTTGTGATTATTTGTTGCATTTATGCGTTTTGAGGTCATACAGTACTATCTTCATATGAATCTGAGAGCATTGTTCGAATTTACTCGTGTATTCAAATAATATCATACAATATTACCTTGATATGAATTTGGAGAGAATTATTCGAATTTACTCGTTTCTATGTAGAAGGAATTTCATGCTGATAATGTATGGATTTGTGTGTCCTAAATAATATGGATCATGAAGACTAGGAATTAATTTTTACTATGTCTGGAAATGTTATGCAAATGAATTGCTAGTTAGTAAGTGATGTAGTTAGGACAAGGCATAAAGGCCATTAATTCATTTGTGTAATTAAGTTGTGAATTCTTTTCACTCGAGAAATCAACACATGTGACAGAGACTTAGTCCTTTTAGTGATTTATAGCCCACAAGGGCGTATTACGGTTTATTGTGTCTAGGATATGTCATAATCTTTTCAGTGCTAGAGAAAGACATTTATTTTATGGTAATACGGCTGTGTATCAGAGTCAGGTTGCGAACTGATCCATATTAGTCTTAGTTTTGTTGAATTACAATAAGATGATATCTGACATAACACGAGTAGGGATTATTGTTCGATTCCAGAAGTTAAAAAGCTTGACAAATATGTAGGTTGCATATTTATGTATTTATATTAATGGAGAAAAATAGTTCCATATGTGACCGGAAGCAAGCAGGCTATGTAGGCAGGCTAAACAAAATGAGTTCGGTCATTCACTCGATTATATGATGAAATTTGTTTTTATCTGTATAACAGAACGGCTAATTGAATATCTTATAAATCTTGCAATTCTCTTTCTAAGAGAAAGTGTATAATTCAAATGTCATTTTCAATTTCATTTTGTTAATGTAATTCGTTAAATTGTACATTTAACATACGGGGGCTCGTGTTTGTTCTATTGAATATCTGCTCAGATCTCTGTTATTCCATCCATGAATTTCAGATTTTATTTTATTGTTTTACTCGATCCGGGCAATAACTCTGTGGTCGACCATCTTGTAGATAATGATAACCAAACCAAAGCGCCACATAAGAAGTGGACACCCTAACAGTATGTATGTATGTATGTATGTATGTATGTATGTATGTATGTGTGATTAGACGAGTCTTTTGCAGAGTTGCCAAGAGAGTATTTGGGTCAGCGCGTGCATACTTTGATTTCTCTCAGAGGAATCCAGTGTGGTTGTGTATTTCAAGCAGAGTTCATTGCTTGGTTGCCAACAGAGTGTGTATGCTACCCTCGAATGTTTATGACTAGGTACCGTTATGTTTCTGATATGAGCGTTTAGTCGAGAGGGTCAGGCCCGGCCTTAGAATGTGCGGGGCCCAATGGAACATGCGGGGCCCAAGGCAGCAAGCCATGAGCGTGGGGCCTCAAACAAAATAATTGCATTGCGGAGAAGCGCGTGGCCCAAGACGGTTGCCTCGTTCGACTTGCCCTAGGGCCGGGCCTGGAGATGGTACTGTGGTTTGTTCTTGCAGACAACGAGATAGATGCGGTAGCGCGCGGACCCGTGTTTTATTCACGGTAACCTGTATGATAATATTATTCAGGCAGAATCTTAGAAAATTTTTCCTGCTGATTTTCAATTTGCATTTTGTCTAATGAAAAGGAGGAAGTCCCTCAATGGGTATAAAATCATTACAGTCATGGGAAAACAATAAAGATTTATTATAGTAAATTTATTCGTTGTGTTTTTCCCCATAATATTATATTTCATTTAAAGTCCCGCTTTAACTACTTCGCCTTTTGAATATTATAAATTTGTATTCCTGTTCATCTGACTAATTAAGTATCATGCTAATTGTTTACAACCTGTGAGGGAGAATATACATCTACATGAGTAGGTGTCAGAAAACATCAGTTCTATGGCTAGTTATTTAAGCTCAAGGGCTAGTCATGGAGGGTTCCGGGCTAGTTACTGAGAGTCCGAGGCTACTTATTGAGGGTTCAGAATTAGAACAAGGAGGGTCCAAAACGAGCATCTGAAGTTCCGGGATAAGCTCGAAGCACTTACAGACAGCTATGGCAAGCTCGGATTAGCTTTGTGGCCTAATAGGTATTCCCCATTCCAAGAGCCGATGTAGCTTCCACGATTAGCATCTTGAATCGCAATCACTGGACTGGTATGTTGGAATTGTCCCAGACCAGCACGAATTCTCTATCTTGGTATGTTTCTGGGCAAAATACTCTAACCCCATTGTCTCGGCACTGAAAAGTAGCTCGTGAGCTGATGTGCCAATTAAATATCAATCAATAAATCTTGCTTCTCTCCTGAACGTTTTTTTTTTTTTTTTTTTTCTTCTCGAGAACGTCTGGCTTAAAACTGACCAATCAAACGTCGCATGTATTGATATAACTTGAAGACTTTAACTGGTAAAATTGGGGGTATTACCATCATTTAAAAGGTTGATACAGAAGGCTAATCCTCTATGTTGACTTCTTCATGCCATCGTGAAAGTGCATTTTTCAACCCACAAGACTTTCAGTCCGGCACAAATACTGATGCCGGCAGAAACTTATTAGCACTGGAATAGGACGAGACTGGGTCTAATTAACGTCAAGCGAAGTTGAAAAACATCGCCCAAAAATGTTAAATACCGTTGGGTTTTGTGATCTACTGTCTGTGCGAAACACAGCTTGCAGTAGTCACTCACTATAATAGCAGCTAGATAATTATAAAACGTTTCGATTTTACGTAATGAATTTTCTTTCTTCTGTTATCATTAAACGGGTTATTTTCTAGATTTTCTACGAAGCGACTCATAAAATATGAAACACATGCAGTAATAAAATTTGAAACGTACAAATCTAGGAACGAAAGAAGAGATATGGCATTTCAAAATATTTCAAGAAAGCATCCCAACGCGGCACATAATCATACGTCAGGAAAACGTGCCTATGCGAAATAATAATTCTATAGAACATTGCACTTTATTGTCTGTGTTATCGATATTTATTATCTCCAACAGTATGCCCAACGTATGAACATGTATCAACAGAAGTGAACGATTTCCATGTATGCTTGGTATTCTGTTTAAGGTTCATTCTGGAAAACAGCTGCTAGTTGTGTTTGGAGACATTCAAAACTTTATTTAGGGTGCTAAAATATCTTTAAAATTGACTTCTTAGGTGGTACTATATACGGTCTACAAATAAACAAAATTACGTGCTATTGAAACTGTACCTTGCTTACCAAACGATCCTTTTATATTCACTTGACAGTATCGGGTATTTCGCAAAACTTTAAATTCGACAGTAAATACAATAAATATATAGAGGATCTCAAATGGGTAATGATTTAATATTGAATTTATGAAACAAGTTGAATAATGTCCAGCTTTTGCGAGCCTTGGCTCGCAAAAGCTGGACATTACTCAACGAGTTTCATAAATTTAATATTAAATCGTTACCCATTTGAGATTCTTTTTATCACATAGTTTTTATTTCAGTGGAAATTATTTAGATAGAAAGAAGAACGAATAATTTCGTTCATTCTGACAGACGGTGCACCTTTCATTTGTTGTGCATAAAATATAGTCCCAAACAAAGCTGAACTGGTAAAAGTAGATTGTACTGTTTTACAAACAATAAATCAAAGAAAAAGCTTCCATCCGAATAAACAGAACATTTTATAACGACAAAATCATTTTTCAAAACAGAATGATCAATGCGATGTGATGCTGCCACATTGTTTGATACGGTACACAGTGCAGCAGGCCGACAGTAGAGTACACGTTTACCCTAAAATGTCACTTTCAGAACTAAACGTTACATTGTTGCGATTTTTATGTTAAATAGGATTACCGGATGCAAAAATTCCCACATTTACTGCAATGCATTTGTGACCGGATATTTGCAGTGTTTGATTTGGAACAATAGACTGTACTGTACTGTACAGAAGACGTCAACAAATTTCTTTTCGTGTCGGATTTACATTCCATATATGCTACGTAAAGATGCTGTGGTTGGATAAAGTTCTGTCAGTTAGGAGACCCATTCATGTCCAGATTATTCTGTGAACAGAGGTGAGTTTATTTACTTCTTTAAGTTAACATTTAAACCACGCTTGTATATACGGTGGATTCTATATCTATGTTACAGATATACGCCCCCCCCCCCCCCCCGCTATCCCTTAGTTTTACTCCTTATTGTTGTTCTTGTCTTGTAGTTTTACGCCATTTTTCTTATGATGATATTGTTAAACATGACATAACAAACCCTGTGTGGGTAACATATCCATATTCAGACAGCCGAGATAATTTTTCCTCAATTTCCTTTCGCGAGTCGAGTTAAAAAATGGCCGCCAAAAAATGTTCATTCAAAGCAAAACATTCCAGAAGGCGGGATTAAAAACGTTTTCCCACGATCCCAGCCAATCAGTAAAGAGGATCGTGCACAATAATTTCATGGGCTTTTTTGGACCAATCAGAATCACATAAAGTGATATGTTCACACGTATAATATCAAAAATATGAAACTGCGCACACTGTAGGCGAAGTGTACCGACTATGTGATAAATATGGATATGGCCTGGATGTCATAAAACTATGCTTTTGAATTCAAGGTCGAGTATCGAGTACAACCCAATCAAAAGCAAGTTTTCAAAAGTGACTTTCTGTGATTGGATGGTACACCAAACTCAAGCCCAAACTCAGTCTCAAACGTATTGTATGATCTCCAGTCCGGGTAATTTCCAAATCATTAAGACCTTAGTTAAGAAAGTGTACCATGTAGAGGATAATGCAAAACTTTGCCCAAATCATCCACTGAATCAACCAGAGACTCCAGTATCGGACCGAGAGCAGATTCAGTGGAGAATAAGGCCAAATTCATGTATTAGCCCCTTTATTATAAACGGTATTTACAAAAAAAAGGACAATTAGAGGTTAACATGTTTATATTTATTATCCGTTTTATTTCACACTTTCATCCAATCACTATGTAGAGATGAAATTAAAAAATGTAGGATCATATTTACACTTAAATCAGGTTATAATTTTATTTAGCGTATTGCTTCTGTATATTTAAAAGTTATACAAAAGAGACATAAATAATTAGACTTCTGCAAACAAGTGCAATTTATTTTGTGACCCACGGTTTAGAATTACTTAGAAACAGAGGCCTTGAATGTACAGCCTGAAAATATCGTTTTTGCTATAGAATGATATTACTGCCTGATCTTTCGGCATCATCCCAAAAAAGGCATGGAAATGTGTTCTTTTCTATGAGCGGTACTTTAGTACAGCTATGAGATTTTGTTTGCTACCGATTCTTAAATTGTCTTTCCCCAAATTCGCTGCGCGTCTGTCATTTTTCCCCGAGAAGCCTCACGCGACATGTTGAGATTGGTAACAGACTGGTTTATGATTATTTACTCAATTATAAACGGAAACAAATGAAGTAAAAACACGCGAACAGTTCAGATTAAAAGGCTCTCGGCTAGGCTGATTAGGTTTATCAGAATGGATATTGTATTTATCAGACTGGATGCGCTGAATAAATCTGTTTGCTCCTCCTCAAACTTTCCATATGAACATTTACTTGTATTCGAGTATAAAAATATTTGATAACGATTAATATTGGCAATGTGTGTGTATGTGTGTGTGTTTGCGCGCGCGCGTGTGTGTGTGTGTGTGTGTGTGTGTGAGAGAGAGAGAGAGAGAGAGAGAGAGAGAGAGAGAGAGAGAGAGAGAGAGATTTGGATTTTTAAAATAGCTTTAACAACTTTTCAGTCATATTGCTACGATGTCTGCAGTGTGGTAGTTTATAATGATGTCTAGCACTGGGGCATCATGCCGCAGACATGTGGCATCATGTCCCTCCCAGTCACATTATCCTGACACCAGGCCGACCAGTCCTAACACTAACCTATTAATGCTGAGCGCCAAGCGAGGCAGCTGTTAGTACCATTTTTTTAAGTCTCTGAGAATATTAGCACTTTCTAAGATGCACTGTAGTTACCAGATGGCGGGCAACTGTTGCTTGTAGTATATTTCAAAATTTGGCAAAGGCACCTAACCTAAATCAGTAATAGTGGGTCATCTATTAGCGTACCGACAAATTCAAGGTTTTCATATTCCTTACAAAATCATCACGACATTCATATTTACCGAACAACTGAATTTTATCTCCATGGAAACAGCTTTGCATGAAATTAACGTGGAATGGTCATAACCAACTGGCCTGAAACATTCGAAGTCTTTTGAACAGATATTTCCATTCTGCTTTAAGTGATCTAAGTAGAGAACATATTGTAGCGTAATACTCCCTCGGCTACATTACCCCGAGTCTCGCTCTCTCGGGTTCTTTAGGATAGGTCTTGTATTTGGAGTGATACTCCGCCGAATCTGTCTGAGGACCGGCGCCCCAGAGAGTAACAGATTTCTACCTCAGCGGGATACCGTCTTATTCCTGGCTTCTTGTCGCCGACTGTGTCGTAGTCTTGGTCGCAGTGGCCGACTGTGTCGCTGACTTGGTTGCACTCGCCGACTTGGTCGCAGAGGTCGCTGACTTGGTCGCATAGTCGCCGACTGGGTCGCAGACCTGTTGCAGGGTCGCCGACTGGTCTTCCTCTGGTCGCCTACTTGATCGCAGAGTCGCAGATTTGGGTGGCAGATTTGGACGCAATCGCCGACTTGGTCGTAGAGTAACCTACTGGGCCGCCGACTTGTCGCAGGGTTGCCAACTAGGTCGCCGACTGGTCTTCCTCTGGTCGCCGAGTCGCCAACTGGGTCTTCCTCCGGTCGCAGAGTCGCGTCGTTATCCGATCGAAATCGACAGAGAGAGAGAGAGAGACGACAGTGCGAACTGATGAAAGAAGAGTTATCCTCAGTCAAAACGTGCATTGTCACAATACCTCTGCGTTCCTTGGTCGAGCCTTGTAGCGCCTGTGTTTTGGTCAAACGAAGACCTTGTCCCTACTCGTTTCCGATTCCTTGGCCTGGCTTTCTCCTGTCCAACGAAATACGACGAAATGTGCTTGCTCTGGCGGGGTCGTCGTACTGCTACACTTACAGGGGGACATCTTCTTACTATACCGCTTCCTAACACACCACCATAGCAGCCACAGTTGGCCCTTATATATACCCAGGCAGAATCACGTGACCCAAAACTATGACGCTAGATGGCACTACAAAACCCGCCAAGCATTTAAAATCAGAACATAAACTTTAATGAAACGAAAATTACATTGACGAAACGAAAATTAAACTCCATGGGTTCTCCTCGTTAGAATTGTTAATCTCCATTTTGTCGGTGAATAAAAAGAAACGGTACACTACGGCCGCTTGAGACACACCGGTAAAGAAATAGAATCCCTAATGGAGGTCAGTGATATTAAAAGAATTTTGCTGCACTCACTGTAGATTTCTTTTAGCCAAAATTATCGGAATTGCCTCTATCATGTTTGGAAAATCATTACTGTATATGTGTCAACATCGTGTGCCGCCTGATCAAGGGGTCTTCCTTAAGAACAAACGAAGAGGCAAAGATGGAAAACAACCAAGAATGTAAAGAAACCGATTGAATAGTGAATAATTGCTCGATTGAATGAATGAATATAAAACGCGATCCATTAATTCATCCATCCAAAAACTAACATATAACAAAGACAGATATATGTATATCCATACATTAATACATATATGCATAAATGCATTGAGATAGATAGAAAGACGCTTTGATAGACAGACAGACAGCAGATATCATCCAATTACTGATACATAATAAAGTTCCAAGACATCATTCAAAACCATCTCAGGGGGACGGAAGAAAACTTGCCTCAATAGGCGGACATGAGATCTAAGTAAAACGAATAGCTCTCTCTCTCTCTCTCTCTCTCTCTCTCTCTGTGTGCCGAATTTTAAGAGGTCTGTACAAGAAAGCTCTTAAGCATATAGCTGACTAATGAGGATCCGATTGTCATTCCATGAGTAGGCCATTATAGTAATTTGGTATTATAGGCTTCAACCTTATGCGCCACGAATGCGTCAATCAGAAACACTCACTGTTTTCCATAAATGCCAGCATCATTGATTGGACTTAAATTCGTGGGAAGTGTCATTCACTTTTGACGACAGTTTGATGGTATATACTACAGAACATTGGTGGAAAAGAATGATCACGGTTGATGCGTCTTTCATGTAATTGGGGCAGGGCGGAGGAAGCTATACTTTTCTTGAATGGAGAAATGTATCTCTGTGTTTAAAGGCCGATGTTCCGGAACATAAGAAGGCAGGTTGCCTTTTCTTGAGCTTCAATGTAGCATCTTTCTTGGAAAGTAACTTGTAATCAAGATCTGATTGGCTGTCAGGTATTGGAGCTTTAAAATAAAGACAATGTTATTATTTCCTTGGGGCTTTAAGATAAAGACATTAATATTAATATTAATAGTATTATTAATATCATTATTAAACATATGGTGTAGCAAAGTAAGGGATCACACAGAACTCTGTGGTGCTGAAATTACTGGGGTAATATCTCAGTCCTGACAAGCCTAGTAGATTAGATATCAGTGGTTCTGAATCAGTCAGTTTAAATCGATTTTCTTCTTCGATCCTTATTTCAACATTGAATTTGTGTTGCAACGGGGGTTTTAATTTCTGTTTTGGAAGAAAACTAATGGAAGTTTTGCTTATGTAAATCTATAATGTATGTGTTACATTGCTTTTTTTTTCTTCAAGCCTCTTTCTTATCATTCTATTGACTAATTTAAATTACAGGGAAAAAATCATGCAACCTTAGTTTTTTATGCTTTTCTACTCTAAAAGTAAAATTAATACAACTTGATATCATTCTTTATATTAGTAAAATGTGTTTACTCTTGGGTATATCAATTACTTTAGAGGGTCTATTGTACTGGATTTAGATAACATTGGAACGTACTATTTGCTTATGTAACTTATTATTACGGAGTGGGGGTGGTTCAGAAAGTATATGGACGTATTGTTTCCGTTTGTGGCTTATCATTGTTTGGAGGGGGCAGAAAATACGGCAGGATAGACGTTTTCACTCTTAATTCTATATTCGGTATTTTAGTGGAAGTATGCAAACCTACACTTGGTAATACAGGCTCGACTTTTGAAATCCTGTCTTAACTACATTCTCAGATAACCAGTTCCTTCATAAAATCGGTCCTATAATATATCCGCTGCACATAAGTTTGGTTTATGTTAATTTCTTAAGTTAGACAGTGGTCATTAAATCAAGCACTATGATCTAAAAATGACCCTTTTAATTACCGCTTGTTCATGAAGATGTAATTTAGAGCAATCACTTTGTTGCCATCAGATCATGCACGAGGTTTTAATCCTGATTGTCACGAAAGTGCGCGAACGAAAGTACCTTTTATATGATATCATAAATGTAGATTGGATTTCATTGCCGCTTACAACATTGCCCATGATGGCTGGCTGTAGACTTGGTAATTTCGAAATACTGCTTTGCGAGAGAGAGAGAGAGAGAGAGAGAGAGAGAAAGAGAGAGAGAGAGAGAGAGAGAGAGAGAGAGTTCTCAGGATGTGGATTTCAGCACGTCCAGAGTTTTTACAAAGCTGCTTATCTCTATATCATCAAAAGGCACGGAAGCTTTATCAGGAAGCTGTTTACTTTAGGGAAGCAATCGTCATGTATGTGAAGATGTAAAACTTCTTTTGTTGCTATCCTTTCTTTATGGTGAAATTGTTTAATATAATAATGTCTCGGAATATATTTCAAATTTCTATAAAGCCAGACCCATGCCACATAACACCAGACTATCGGTAAAAATATAGTCTCTTTCCGGTTAGATATTTTTGTAGTTAAACAGACCCGTTGAATTCAAGTGCATGTTGACGATGCAAAACGTTCAAGTTTTATTATCCATTGCGAGTATTCTTGTCGTAGACATATGCATGTAAGAACGTGGTTATTATGTTGGTAATCTCATAAGTCGTTATTATGAAATGAAATTTTAATGTTTACGAAATCAGTTGATGTACACGTAGGTGTAATGGTTCGCTGGATTATTTATATATATATA
>JAECUM010049698.1:0-17134 GCA_016617855.1 Megalonaias nervosa | reverse complement strand
CGAGTTTATCATAGCTGGCCAAATATCAGGCCAAAATCGTTTGGTGGACTACCAGCAAACAATTCACTGGTATTTGCAAATAAGAATAAACCTGATGGAACTCCTGATTGGCAAGTTGTTGGAATTTCAACGGGCAGTTATCAGATAGAACAGATTAATGATGAGTTCCAACGCAGAATTAAATCTATTACAGGAAAAGAATCCAAAATAGCAATCACTGTTTACGAACCAACATTATCAGCGGCGATTGAAATAAATTCCCCTGATTATGTTGTAGATATTTATCAAAGTTCAATCAGACCTGTGTTAGGATGGCCTGATGTTCCCCCAGACCAAAAGTCAAATGGAATTCCAGAACCAACCAAAAATGAATTTAAAACAAGCGAAAAAAAAATTATAAAACATCCAGAATATCGAAGTAAAGATGAATGGCGTTATATTGGATTTGAAATAGATCCAAGCAACAATGAACATTACTTTACCGATTTTGACGGTAAAAGGATCCCTAAGATACAAAGATCAGCATTTAATGTTATCATCGTAGACGCCAGGACGCGGTCTACTAGAGAGATTGTTGATGAAGAATATTTTAAAAAATTTTTAGATTTTCTTAAGCCTGAATACGATAAAAAAAACTTAATGATTTAAGAAGTTTATTTATTTCATTATCACAACATTATGACGATGGTGTAAAAACTCAGATAATCGAAACAATAAAACATTTAAATGGGATCTTATTTGATTTATACATCGCTAACCGAAGTATTATAAATATTGCGACTAAAGTCAATGAAAGTCCTTACTCAAATCCAAACCTTAAGCAAGTATTTCTTGATCATTACAAAATAACAGAAGAAGATTTACAAACATTTATAATACCAGATTTAAATAACGCTGAAATAAAAAAAAACAACTCAACGATGTCATTGATGAATATTTCCCTAAAGTATTTGCAGCGTGGATAAAAATAGCCCCACCACCGGTTATTCTTAAACACAATAATGATCCATACGGTGGAGGCCGTCCTATCTCGCCTGGTATTGTTAATATAACATCAACGATCGCAGTCAGTCTAGTATGTGATGTAATTGATGGCAGCTATCAAGTAGATCTTTCAAAGTCTAGCCACCGCAGTGGCACTGCGGTGCAAGGGTATATATTATATTCATTCAGTCCTCAAGCGCCACCCGGGTGGTTAATTGTATCTGAACCAATTAACCCCGTTTATCTACGTGTACATAATCCGTTATTATCAAGGATACATTTCAAACTTACAGACCAAATAGGACGTATTTTGGATTTGCAAAATGAAGTTTTAAGTATTAATCTGTATGTGAGATCATAGAGCGTTATCGCAAAAAAAAACAACAAAAAAACAAAAAAAACCCCCCCAAATATCCGAATCTAACTCGGATCAGAATAATTTTTTTTTTACTGGGGTAAATCGTAATTATCAGAATAAAATAAAATAAGTAAATAACCTGTATACTAGTTTTGCCAGGGATTTTGTTTAGCCATTATCACATTAACTCCACCTTCACTTTCATTTTCACAATGCTCTCTTAACCGTCTTATACGAAGGTTCACAATCTTTTTCTTTTCGTATTCATGAGATAATTCTAACTTAATTTTGTCAATAGCGTTTGAGAGAGGTACAAACAGCTTTACCTGATTATCTGTAACTGTTGCTAGCGACTGTAACATTGCCTGCTGGATAAACTTCATAAATTTATAATCAGATGGTAAAGTGTATCTGTTCTCTAATTTCCGTTGTTCTAATGATTCAAAGTCAGGCAGAATTTTTTCAGGATTAAGATTATCAGATATATTTATACCGTTATGTTGTAATATTTTAATCGCAGAAATAATAACATTAATGTTTTCGGAATTCATTATATTATAGTGTTTGTTTAATATAAAAATAAAATCAGAATAATATTAATAAAATAAAAATAATAGTCCCTAAGGACTGTTTCAAGATGATTATATACATATGATTATGATTATATACATATGATTATGATTATATACATATTATTATATACATATGATTATATACATATTATTATCATTATATACATATGATTATAAACATATTATTATGATTATGATTATATACATATGATTATGATTATATCTTAATTAAGGACAGCACAAAACACAGAATCTTAATTACAGTAGCGTATTTACAGCAAGCATATTTACAGCACAGTTTAACCCCATGTGAAACCCCTAGGTTGCCAAAGGACATCCTAGCAGGCTCAGAGGTTATACATAACTTATCTTATGGACGCAGACGCATAACCCCCCCCCCAGCGAATTCCTAATCGAAACTAAATACTAGAAATTCAGAGGGCTGTCTAGGCATTGTGATTTTATGTAACCCCATAAATCAAGCAAGCATACTTACAGTAACAGTATTTACAGTAACGTATTTACATATATTTATAGGGACAGCACAGTTACATATAAACTTAATTCTAAGAACTTTAACTCTAGGACAACACAGTTACATATAAACTTCATTCTAAGAACTTTAACTCTAGGACAACACAGTTACATATAAACTTAATTCTAAGAACTTTAACTCTAGGACAGCACAGTTACACATAAACTTATCTTAAAGACAGTACTACGGGCCTTCTCTACGTTCAATAGAAATTTTTGCACACTCCCCCATCATAATCACCCAGGGAGTGCAAAATTGCACCCACCAAGTGACATGGCGGGAGAGTGTACAAATTTCCTATTGAAACGCAGAAGGGCTAGCTGACGCCCATTAAATAATAAATTTTGGCATAATATCGCCTTTCGCCCGACAGTATGCCGGTCACGAGAATCGAACCACGGACCTTGAGTACGAGAATCCAGCGCGTTAGCAATCGGCCACCGGACTTCAATATGTATACATAATGAAAATATTATTATATAGTTAAAGCGTAATGTACTTAAAGTATACAGAATAAAATCACAATTTATTGTAAAATGTATTGTGGATTTCTTAATAAAATCACAATTTATTGTAAAATGTATTGTGGATTTCTTAATAAAATCACAATTTATTGTAAAATGTGAATTTATTTTCAGTTTCCAAATACTTGAGACTACATTACACAAAACCCACAGTTAAAAGTCTGTATTAATCAGACGTTGCCAAGGATACTAAAACAATCGATAAGTTATACGAACACGCATGCCATGCTCATTTCTAAAAATAACCTCATGTACACACTTCACTGCTGAGATATATATTAGCCGATATAACACAGATAATATGTGACTCAGATTAGCTTGTTCTTTGTTTTGTAATAGTAAAATTAGCTACAATGGGCTTCTTGGAAACATTAGTGTCCTTTGGGACATTCCAAACTGTATAAAATCTCTATTAAATACATGTATTTTGAAGACAAATGGATTTTGCTGCTGACTGTACACACAATTACATATCATTTTTATGAACGATATATTTATTTATGAAAAAGGAAAGATATATCGATACTTACTCAAAGCAATGCTGAAACTGATTGAGAGAGACCCTTATATCATGAATACGACGAATGAGATGTGGATTCTGACCAAAACTAACAGTACATTGCTGTCATTACGCAAGTACGACAACTGCAAGATTTACTAAGTTATGCTTGACGGAGTTGTCTCGCTTAATCATCTGATACCATAGGAACATTACATCATGAAAAAAAAAACACCTGCATAAAACATACCTGATGAAAGCAAAAAAGAGGAAAGAAAGAGATATTGGTTCATGAAGAAAGTTCTGGTAGACTAACATACTGGAATCTGATTTTTTGTAGAAATCTTTTGGAAAAAGCAGATCTCGTGATATTATCTGCCACGCGTTTTACTGAAGGTGGTACTGTGTTAAAGTATTTACCAGCAGAATTAATTGACTTAAATATAATTTCTTCGCCATCTGTATTTGTGGATTTAACAGCCCTTGCGTATCGTACGCCGCCAGTATTTCCGGACTTATAATTTTGACTTTGTGTAACAATTCGTAAGTTACGAAGCGAGTTATCAAGTTTATCACCACTGATGTGATCTATTACAAGTCCATCTTTAATGATCCCATAAAAACATTCGTAGATGAATCTATGTGAGAAATAATTTTTATTTCCACCGGTATTAAATCTAAGATAACCAGTATTAATAACACTACCAACTGGTTTCTTTAATCTACAGTACCTAATTACACCATCACGAGATGCTTCATAATTAGTGATTATTGGCTGCTTTACAAACTCATTTTGCTCCGTTTATATACTAATATTATTTGTTTAAATTATTATTTTGAAAATCTAGCGAGATAATCTTCTTCGGTTTTTATAGGAGATTCAGAAGATGTGTTATTTTTTTATCGTAATATCGTTTCAGCTCTCTGTATTTTTTACCACCACATTGCACACACAGTTGAGTTTTTCCTCTGACTCCAACACCACACCGCACACACGGTTTTGGTCCTAAACTACCGTGTCTAACGCATTGCATATGGTAGCCTCAGAATTCGTTTACACATGCTTTGTTACAAGGAGAAGTATATCCGATCATAAGCCAATGGCATCGATTCTTTGTTTGAATCATATACAAGAGATTAAAATTCAATTTAAATATATATTTGTCTTAATTATAATAATGCAGGAATTATCCGCAATTGAACATTCTGGAGCTAGATTTGATCTTGACAGACTGCCAATACACAAATTTAGTTTTTCGATGCAAGATCTAGCTTTAACGAATAAAGATATAACAAAACGTATCCGTGAAGCCAAAAAGGAATTTCGCGACGATGATGCGGCTCATGTGTGGTCGACATTCAGAATTGAAAATACTGTTAATGTGATGAATGACAAACGACGAAGAGAGATTATTGACTACCTTGTTCAGAGATATTTTATTTTAATAAAATTTATTGTAAAGACAGACGATGACACTTGGATTATTCGTGACAAACGTCATTCTGTCCACATGCAATCAGGAAATAATATTGTTCTTAGTAAAAATTCCAAACCAGGAAAACTTACTGGTATTGACAAACCATATTACGAACGAACATATCCTGTGACCGCGGTTGTGTACGTGGTATATCCGTTAAATAATAAACCTAACGTTGGGGATCTCAAACCCATGAAATTGTCATCACTGACTTCGTCAAGAATAAATTGTGTGGCTGAAAGGGTTACAGAACACTTCACAAACGAGATACGCGGAAACGGTTTAGCGGATTTACGACGTAAAAAAATAAATATGTGGGCAGAAACAGTTAAAGATACCGGAGCGTCCATCAGCGACGTTGCTGAGCTGGGAAAGAAATTAAAATTCCCAATAACAGTGAAGACGTTAACCGGAGAGATTTTGTACAAACCAAAATATAAATCAAGAGGAGCTTCGATAGATATTATTGATCATAACGCACATGCATGGACTGTGGCAGTAACAATATTTCCACGAGACAGAACGGTTAAATTTTATAATGGTCATGTATTCGATACTATCAGAAATATCAGTAAAATTGACCCTGTATCTATTTGGCTGTTTCAGAGTTCGGAATATGATTATCATGATCAGTTTGTACGGTCTAATGGTGATATTTATCGTACAGAATTTCTCCACGAAGAAATGAAATATCTTGCATTAAAATATGCCTCTGATGATGTTAAGGTTGGGCAATTACTTAATAACTGTTTTACCGTTCCATCAATTGCTGCTCACGCTGCTCAGGAGAAAAATTCATGGAAACCGACACGATTGGAATTTCTTGAAGATGTCCAACACAGTTGTGTGGAATACGGACACGGTGGATTGTGGAACACTAAATACGATTATAATGACGTTATCTCAGTTGATATGGTAGCGTGTTATCCTGGAAGTTTTCTTGGATACGGAGAATGTTCTGAATACTTTAAGAGATTTGGTCATCCGACACACGAGATGACCAGAGTAGCTATAAACGGACCTTTACCAGATTTTGACTTAGCCGGATTCGCCTGTATAGAGTCGTTCGAGTTTTACAGGGATATCCATCCGATTGTTTAGGCGTGGTTTGGAAGACATTTTTTCAGAGCGACGTTGGGCTCCAATAGTACTAATAAAGTATATGCTTGATGCTTGAATTTTAATGTCGTTGAACGTAAGTGAAGCAATTATATCATACCGCGTGCAGAAACAAGTCTGGTTGCCAGAACCGGATGTATTTAATATTAATGATGCTAGGAGAGATTTTCCTAATCCTGAAGATGATATTGTTAAAATTACTAATAGTATACGTGAATGCAGGAGAGAAAGTGATGAGAAATTTGCAAAAGATCTCGGCAGAAAAATAATCGGTAAATTTACGCAAGGAGGATCATATGATCATAAACGAGCGTGTACAAGATTAATCATGGACGATGCTGAACTCGATTTTATAATTGCTGATACAACGGAGAAAAACACATTTATAAGTCGAAGTAATGCTTATTTATCAGACGGAACTAAATTAGGTACAATTGTGAGCCGTACTGACGGCGAGTCACCACAGTTTACTCATTTAAGATCTTCGATGCTAGCGTACGTTTCGACAAATTTATTATCGATGATAAACAGATTTCCTCGTTATGCAGTCAGAGTCGCGACAGATTCATTTTATATAAATAAAAAATATGCGGATTCGTTAAAACAAGTGCATATTAACGATCATGCATCATGGGGCGAATGGAGAATAAAACATGAAGATATAATTAGTTATTCTGAATCTGCCGATGTTGAAATTGCGAAAACATATTACAAGAATAATCAAATACCAGGGATGTCATCGGCACCATCTGTATGTGATCCTGTGGCTAGACATAAAACCGTTTATCTTAATGGGTGTGGTGGTTCAGGTAAAACAACACGCGCGATTGAATTATTTAATAATTGTTCTGATATGATTGTTTTGTCACCGACACATAAACTCGCCAGGGAAATAAAAGAACGAGGAGTAAAATCGTGTACATATCATAGTTTCTTTAGATGGTGCGGAGACGCATGGACTCCATCGCGGATGGGTGAGAAATACATTCCTAAAAAATTATTATCTGGGACGAGATATGCACGGTGTCGCTAGAGGTATTAAAAATATTTCTTGTTTGGCTGTTATTGAAGAATACTGCTGTGGTGTTGTGTGGCGATCATGGTCAACCACCACCTTTCATTGGATCGTCTCCACATGAGTGGCTGAATATATTTGTAGATTATTACGAAGAAATAACTGATGACCATAGAGCTATTGATAAATCACTAAAAGAGTTTAAAAAGTTAATAAGACTGCAGACAGATAAAATACAGTGTGAAATAATGCGTAAAGTAATTCCAGAAACTTCTATGAATAATTTTTGGACTTTATGGAGACCTGCTGATTTGATAGTTGCAAGTAGAAAAATAGTTCGCGATACACTTCAACAACAATTATTTACGTTACATAAAGAAAAATGTTCAAATCTACCTGTACCTTTGTGTTATCGCCCAGCAGATACTCGACGACAGAATGTTGATGTTGAGATTCCTGGTGGTGGAATACAAAATCTTGTGTTAAATGATATTGTTTTAGTTGTTGTTGATGTTGTTGAGAGCGCGTTAAGCATGGATAAATCGCCGTGGACGTTAGGATACGCTATAACGATTCACTCGTCACAGGGATTAACTATTACCGATACAAATATTTGGATTGTCGATGATCGTATTGAGTGGTCAGATTTAGTTTATCTTGCAGTGTCTCGAGTCAGAAGAATATCTCAACTGGGCCGGGTTATCATGGATTGCGTAATAACCGAAGAAATTCCTGACAACTTTGTCGATATCAATAAAAAATTAGCGAGTTATAAGCAATGTGACAAAAAAAATAATCGCGACTTTAGTATTGATGCTGAATTTATTATAACACTAAAAGCACAACAGAATAATCATTGTGCAAGTTGTAACTGTAATATGCCGTGGCAGTACTCGAGTAATAATCCAAGACAATTTACCGTTGATAGAATTAATAGTAGTCTTGGTCACACACGCGAAAATGTGATGCTGACCTGTCTTGAATGTAATCGACGTCGGGGCGCTGGACACCCTGGTGCAAGTTTATAAAAGTGAATGCGGTGGTAATTGTGTATCCGTAGGAATTATTTGTAATTGTTCGCGTACAAATCCACGCTGAGGAGCAGTTGAATCTAATCTGTAGATTGCAGATCTACCTGTAGACCTTACCACGCTAGAAATTTTGTGTGTGGTCACACTCCAGATAGGATCAGTTGCTCTTTTTCTACCTCCTTCAAGTTCACAAGGTTCTTATAAATATCTTACGGTAACATTACCTAGTACTGGCTGAGAGGAAGATTTACGTTGTATTGGTATATATTTTTTTGTGATCGCATTAGAAGGTTTCATAAAAGTTGCACGAGTCACTTCGTTGTTCAACGCAGCTATCACACTCGGTAACCTTGCAACCCATTCACGAGATCTCTCCGTGGACTTAAAGTCAGCGGATATTTCCCTCGCGTATTGGTATCCAAATAACAGCTCAGCAAGTGTTCGATTAAATCGTTCAACAATTGCCTGATCACGATGAATTTCTGTGTGTCCTCGTCTGATTTTAACTTTATGTCGCTTCATCAACGATGATACTGCACCAAGAAATTCTTTGCCAGGATCAACCTGTAGCAGTTGTGGCCATCGTAGACCACCACGTTGATAAATGCGTTCAAACGCAGATGCAACTTCATTTGCTGTTTTAGTTGATAGTGGTTCTGCTTCTTTATATCTACTCGCAACGTCAACGACGGTTAACGCGTATCTGTACGTGCATTGATTTCTGCCAGTTGTAATAGTATCGTGTGGTAAAAACAAAATATCTGCTTGATGAACTTCATTAGGGGTACTGACATCAAAATGTGCATACTGAATTTTTTTAGGTGGTGGTAGATAAATTTGCCATATTGCCTGTCGTGCTAACCACGCTGCAGCGACATCGCGTGAGACTTTTGCTGCTTCAGCAAGTTTACTAATCGCTGCTTTACCTCTCCAATATCCTCTTGGACTATAATAAACAGATTCCATTATTATGATAATAATCAATTGATTAATTACCAGCCCCTAACATTATTTTACCTTTCATACCAGCTTTTATCAGAAAAGCAGCTAATCTTTCTCGAAATGATTTATCTTTTACATTATTTATGGCATGAATTAATTTTATATCGGCGAGATGTCGTTGTTGTAAGTCTTTACTTTATACGCGACATCGTGAATGTGACACGCTTGATCAATTGCGTTTATTGGATACTCTCCAGGTTTTGGTTGGTCTTGGTTATCGAGTCGGATATGGAGACGAGTTCCAGGACCACAATAATTATATCCAGGCAATTGTTTTTCACCAGGATACTTTGCCCATGGAGCTCATGGTAATTTACTTAACGAAGCAGCGATATCTCCACCTGTCTTTAATGAAATAAATTTATATTTTTTTGTACCACATTTCACACACCTACCTGTAAGTGCGCGCCTATTATTTTTTATTATTATTGTCGTTAATCCACTGGTATGAGTGGGTGCTCTACATCGAACACAATATAAATCAATATTGTTATTATATGGATATAATTGACTTCTCAGCGGCACGAAAACAAGAGCCAGTCAAACATCATCCAGCGCTACCAAATTCTATCAGAGCAATTATACTTGGCCCATCTGGGTCTGCTAAAACGCAACTATTACTTAATCTGATAATGCGATGGCTCAAATGGGATAAGTTATATTTAGTAGCACCATCTGTAGATGATCAACGATGTTACGAAGTACTTAGAGATTTTAATGAAAATGCAAAGTCGCTGACGTGTCCTGATAATGATGCTATTGATTTTATTACCGATATCGATGAAGCTCCATCCATAGATGATCTTGATGGATGTATCAATAATCTCGTAGTGTACGATGTTGTAATGCTGGATAAACAATCCAATCCAGCTCGGATATTTTCGCGAGGCCGTCACAAAAATACAGACGTAATTTATTTAATTCAGAAATACACGCAAATTCCTAAAGTGATCAGAGATAATTGCAATATCTTAATTGTGTTTAATGGAGTAGATAATTATACTTTACAAAATATTTATTATACTTGGTGTTCAGGGGACATTGATATGATTAAGTTTAGAAACTTCTTTTCAAAAGCACAAGCTATTCCGTTCGGATTTATAACAATAAATTTACATGACCCAAGATCTAGATATCGTATAGGTCTGGATAAAATCTTTGGTTAATTACAGCAGCAGAGAGGGTGAACGACCAACGTTGAGTGACCAGCGCGTAAAATAAACACACCATAAAAAAAACCCCAAAGAGTCAGAGATAAAGTAACGAGATTAAGCTAACCCTAGAGAAATCTTATGGTCAGTTAGAGGTTGTGGTTTTTATTGTTGACCTTAAGATTTCCTTTTCGTAGAAAGGCTTATTTTTTCATAAATAATGTCTCAAGCAAAATGGTCTGTTCACCCTTTCTGCTACTACTCAGTTTACTTTATGTTTGAAATATGATACCTAACATAATATTTGTTCTTCATTCATCGTCCAACTCTCGTCTCGGATGACACTTGATAATGGAGTCAAGTGCGTTTTTCCTGTTGACTCACATATAGACGTCCAAAGGCACATCGTAACACATGTATTATTTGTTTTCCATGTGTTAAAACGAAATAATTAATTGCAAATGTTAAACACGTTTAAGTGTTTATAGCCGCGATTTTGCAAACAACAAGACTGTAAAATCCGCTCAGTGGATAATGATATCTGGGTCAAGGTAGACTCGTCCTGGCCAGTGTATGACGACCAACTCAAACTCAAACGTATAAACTTATATCAAGCGAATGAAGATAAATTGCCTGTTATAAAGAACAATAAACAAACAACAAAGACGACAACAAAAGCAAACATCGACGAAAAGAAATTTTGTGTAATGGAATTAATTTCACGCAAGCAGATATTAGCTTTGTTCACCGATGCGAATATTATGTTCAAGATGCCCCCAGTAAGTCAAAATGACATTTAGAGATGTAAATAAAGCGCATTGTGTACCTAGCGTGATTTCCGACATACCTCGGGGGCCATAGATTATTGACCCGTACCCGGATCTCACGTCCGTATCAAGTACTTGTTGATCTCTATATTAATAGGTGATACTGAGTGTAAATATTGAGTTAACTGCAGATAAAATTTACTTTCTAGCATTTCTGTTTTGAATAATAAAGTAATTATAATGGAAGTAACTAATAATCAACGTATCTCGTACGATAAATATCATTTTACATTTGTGTTCTTTTCAGCTGAATTGATGAAACTTCTCTAATAATCCAACTCTTTGGCTCGCCTAGACTCCCAAAATATAGAAGTTTATTAAACTCGTATCATTATTTGAAATGAGCACTTGAATAAAATCTTCATCTCTGTAGGGGCAAACACCCACTATTCCAGATTCAGAACTATCCTCTTTAGACCCTGACCGGAGACCATTTGGCTTCATACAGGGTTAAAGGAAGTATTGCAGACTTTTGCTGGGCAGCAGATGCTGCACATGGTGTGTCAGTGAGTATGCATTTTGTAATTGTTATTATAGACGATAATCCTTATTGCTGAGATCGCACCTGGTGTCAACAAAACTGATATTATTATCGCTGACGTGCATGGATTATTACCAGTAATGTCTACAGTGATACTGAAGGTAACCAGACATGTTGTCTAAGATTAAACACAGTATTAAAGGACTCACATTGTTTATAACAATCCTTTAAAGTTCATCCCTTTCTCTCCTCTTTATTACGTATCGAGTGTGTCTGATCGACCTGTGCAAGTCGTGACACACATTCTGATCATGCGTTAAAGATCGTCGTGTGTTTGATTTTATATTAGACACAATGTTCATGGCATGCAATTTGTAAATTATGATAATAAGATAATTCGTTGGTATCTGACTAGACGTGAGACAAAAAGGTTCGAATTCTGCCCAAACTACGCTGATTCGGCCCCTGCGGTGTATCCCTTAACAAGAACATTTTATTCCTGTTACCTCAGCACGATTTTGCCTTGTATATGCTGATTTTCCGGAAAACACCATACCAACCAATTAATGTCTAAACTCAATTTACTTTTTGTTTGAAATATGATACATAATATTTTTCCTCCATTTATCTTACCACTCCCGTCAAAATCACAAGTATAAACTTATATCAAACGAAGGAAAATAAATTGTCTGTAAAAAGAAAAGAACCATAAGCAAACAACAAAGATGACAACAAAGGCAAACATCGACGAAAAGAAATTTTGTGTAATGGAATTAATTTCACGCAAGCAGATGTTAGCTTTGTTCACCGATGCCTCCAGTAAGTCAAAATGACATTTAGAGAAGTAAATAAAGCGCACTGAGTTCATAGCGCGATTCGCACCGACATACCTCAGGGTCATACATTATTGGCCCGAACCCGGATCTCACGTCCGTAGCAAGTACTGGTTGATTTCTATATTAACAGGTGATACTGAGTGTAAAAATTGAGTTAACCGTAGATAAAATTCACTTTCTAGCATTTTTATTTTGAATAATAAAGTAATTATAACGGAAGTAACTATTAATCAGCGTATCTCGTTCACAGCCCTTTGATCAATAGTTACATCAATATATGAAAGGATAACTTGTTACCCTCTTTTTATAATAGAATGATCCATTATTGTCTAGGTTCTCATCAATAGATGAGGAAAGTATTAAAACTATCGGTGGTCGAAAACAAGTCCAAATTTATCTGGCAAGGGATAGAAAAAAGATTAGACCCAGGTCATCGAAGTGACGTTAAGATCAGATGATTCAGATCATGGGAGTTGTTATGATTTTATTCGGTAAGTTGTATATCCAGCATTAAATCGCATGTAAAGTCATTTAGTTGCGTAATTTTCTGGCTGTTTAAATTATATCTAGTTTTGTCTAGGCTGCGTTAGCAAATGCGATTGCGGGATATGGGTCACACGTCTACGGTGATGGTGACGGTCTATGATAAATTCATATAACATCTATTATTATTATTATTATTATTATTATTATTATTATTCGTTGTATTCCCTTGAAACACTGGAACAAGATCACAATATAAAATGTAGGCTGATGCCAAGATACTCGGGGTGTGCTTTCGGGTGGAAGCATGTATGTCAAACTTTTGCGTTCAGGTTTTGTGTAATTTGAATCAACTGTCGCAGTATGAACTTCAACATTTCCCTAAGCATTTTGAGTACAGCGTTATGAAACGTAATAGATACGATCATTTTAGAAGAGATACTCATCTCTGGCCAAAGGAGATCACACTGACCTTGTTTTCTTGCTCGAGTAATTGGCGAATTTTGCTTTGAGCTTTGTTTTTTGTATTCTTTTAAATCAAATGAAATTTAATCAACGTATATAAATTCAGTAATGATACTTATCTCTGGCAAATATAGATCACAATGGCATACCTCTATTGATCCAGTGATAAATGCTTAGTTACTACATATTATTTCAGCTTTTATCAAACTAATTAGTTCTTTCATGTAGTGATAATCATGGGATGAACCAGATGTACACAGCTGACTGTATATCGCACGTTTAATATAGACGAGATAAGTATTTTTTCAGCTGGCTGCGGCGGCGTTTACGTTAGATTATATATATATATATATATATATATATATATATATATATATATATATACACACACACACACACACACACACACACACACACACATATTATAGTAATATCACTTAAATAAGTTGTTGTGTGCAATCGAATAATTGGTACAATGCCACCGCATGCCCACTAGGGGGCACAGGGTGGAGGTTTTGTCTAAACGCTCGCATTTACCGACCACTGTCATATCACTTCTCACCGCGTGGGTTCGAATCTCGGGCTCTGCCAAGTCGGCATGTGAGAAAGCTTCAGTAGCTTCACGTGGGTCGATGGTTCTTACCTGGGTATCCCCGGGTTCTTCCTCGACTAGTTATACGGTGTCATGCCATGTATAGTCTTGCGCTGAGAAATGGCGTTAAAACCAAAACAACAGCATGCTCACGGTTGGTACCATCACTTGCGACTGCTTTTGCTTTGATATCGCAGTGTTATTGCGTTCACTCCGTACCTCTGCGCCCCATGAGGACTAACAGTGGGTTTTTTTCAGGTTCTTCTGTTTCCCTCGCCATTTAAGGCTACAGCAACAAATTATCCACACGGGCCAATTTACTGAAACAATACATAGGTCTGTGAGCTACGTGAAATAAAAACGTTTACATTTTTTCACTACTTTGATTCACCAGTTAGTTGTGTCGTCACAACACCATTTGCAAAACGGACAAAATATTTTGTTTTGTTGTTTTGTTTCTCTTTGTTTTATTTTATTTTCTGCTTTTAAAATTTTGGATTGGACAGTGTTAGTTGTCTTAAATCGCTAAGTGATATAAACATGTGACTGAAATACGCTGATTGGCTGCAGACATGTTAAAAGTCCATAAAACTGATATGTGTTATTTATGCAATATTGTGTTGATAAAGGGATCATACTTGTAAAGGTATCTAATTTTACTATTTTCATTGCAAATAAAAGGCCAGATATGTTAGTCATTTACCTGTCTTGTCGCGTAGTCTTCGTGATTGCTGCGAGCTTGCACTCCGAGAAAAAATTTCAGTTGATAAGAATGTCCGTATCAAGTACTTGTTGATCTCTATATTAATAGGTGATACTGAGTGTAAATATTGAGTTAACTGCAGATAAAATTTACTTTCTAGCATTTCTGTTTTGAATAATAAAGTAATTATAATGGAAGTAACTAATAATCAACGTATCTCGTACGATAAATATCATTTTACATTTGTGTTCTTTTCAGCTGAATTGATGAAACTTCTCTAATAATCCAACTCTTTGGCTCGCCTAGACTCCCAAAATATAGAAGTTTATTAAACTCGTATCATTATTTGAAATGAGCACTTGAATAAAATCTTCATCTCTGTAGGGGCAAACACCCACTATTCCAGATTCAGAACTATCCTCTTTAGACCCTGACCGGAGACCATATATATATGAGGTCGTAATGTGCTATTTATTCATTTTTTCAGTGCTTCTGGTACTTCAAAATAGAGATGTTAACACGTGCCCAGATTTGACTCTTGTACCTTCCGGGTATGCTCCTTCTTTTTCTCCCCTGAATACAATCCTTTGAACTGAAGAAATATAGAAATCGCTTATCAAGCAATAAAAGTCAACATTTGCCGACTCCTAAGTGGGCAGTTGAAACCAGAGCCCGATAGGGGAGGGTTCAACACACCAGAGGAATTTAGTTAACGTACAAACAAAATCTATTGAACCTTACATATTACCGATATTTGTACCCTGTAAAGTGATTTTCATGAGAGGATTCGCAAACCGCGAGCTAACTGGAAAAGATCTATTGATGGTCAATTGTAGTGAAATTCTTCAACATATAAATTTTTCGTGCTTTTTATATTACATTAAATATAGTGTTAAAAATCCGTTTTTATGGTAAAATTCGCTCCAATCGAATTCCGAAATTTACCAGTAAAATTAATGAAGAGTTAGATAGTTAAAAATTACCGACATTACCTCCCTTGATTTAAGCTCGGTTTGCCATTATGGACGTGTTACGACTCTATGGTCTTAAACTAAGTAACAGAATGAAGGGAAACCAACACGTTTAGTAAATTAAACAAATAAATTTACTTCTCTAAGTTACAAAATGAAATTTTTTTCGCAACTTTCAATATTGTGAATTAAATTCCCAATAATCCTACATTTTCTATCATAAGTCCAAACTTCAAGAATGCTCCAAATGAATCACAATAATCTTGAATATTTTGATGCACAGATTGTCTTGAATATGTTCATGTACCAACAGTCATGATTTATCACAATGACATAATTCGGAATGTCTTTGAATAAATTTACGGTAATCCCAAGGTAGTGTTTTAGTCCAAGAAGTCAATAAGCACTGTACTTTCAGTGAATAATTAAAAAAAATGATTCCTCTCAAGTTATATCTGAACGCAACAATAAATGCTTACACAAAATGATATTAGAAACAGGAATGACTAATTGTTTACCTCATTGTATATATATATATATATATATATATATATATATATATATATATATATATATATATATATATATATATATATATATATATAAAATCATACAGGCTAAAGAAAATTTAATTCGTACTCATTGGCGATTCGATCCCAGGTCCGCGGGTAAACGGCACCAATCGCCTTGATTGCACTCACGAGTCCATATACCATCGGGACTAAGAAAACATCACTAAAATATGATGCTACAATGTCGGTGCTATATGCACTTGTGCGTAGCAGACACAATCGCATGTCAGCCTAGTAATTAATTCGCATCTAACTACACAGCCATTCGGGATTCCTACGACAGAAATCAAAGTATATAGAGTTAATTATAGAGAATTAAACATACACACAAAACCTATATTAATTCTGTCTAGTATTATCACGGATTCTCCTGTAGATTCCGGGGATAGCACTTTCCATTCACTTTGATGTATATTTGTACTGTAACCTGACCTTTGATGCAATAGCATTTTCTGGGAAACTTCAATAATTTGTAAGCAAGGTCAGGTTTCTAGAACATTCTAAGATCATAAGTAAGCTTAGGCCTTGAATTCAAATCGAAGTGAACGTCTTTTAGAGCTGACCAAAATTAGGTTGGCCAGAACAACCCACTCAATCACGGACGAAAGTCTGAACTACCGACTAAATCACTGACAAAAAATTAGTGATTTCAAAACGGGAATACTGTTTGTTCCCATGTTTAACGATCACATTATCGTTGATGCTTCTAAATCTTTACCAAAAGAGTTAGGTATATCATTTATGTAATCATCGCGAGAAAACGAAGGAAGCCATATGAAATGTTCAGTACTTAAACATGGTGTGTAGATTCTTTTAATGCTCATTGTTCAATGAGACATAGTACTCTCCTATTTTTCTGCTGTTTCTTTTTAATTAAGTTTGCGATCGACGAGACCAAGCCATTTCAACCAACAGAGTGTGTCGTGAACATACAAA
>JAECUM010049697.1:0-20756 GCA_016617855.1 Megalonaias nervosa | reverse complement strand
CAGGTTCAACTAGATTCGAGTAACTGCGGCGATATTCGCGCTATTTCGCTGCACATCTAATATTGGATGAGAATTATTTTCTTTCAGTTTACAATAATACAAGATACTAATGATCGTAAGGGGAATATTTTAAGTAATGGAATATTTTTTGATGATCGATTCATCTCTATAATTGGTGTATGCATTAACTCTAAATTGTTTTTGTTGCTTCTGTTTAAGCTAAAATTAAAGAAATGGAAGGGAGATGGCAAAGGCTATTTTTGATTATTCTCATAGAGATAGTGTCAAACATCAGTCCTGAAATACATTATTTTTTGTTGTCAGGAGAGTGCGAGGACAACGATTATAGGGTGACAGCGATGTCAGTGATTGAACATTAAACATTTGCGTTGCCAATAATGTTAATGTCACAATTAATCCTGAAACTAGAACTGATGATCTGTAAGAAACGCCGACTTTTGCTCAACATTTCAGATTGATAGTATCGATCCTAGAAGTAATGAGATAACATTCCTTTATTGATATTATTTGTTATATTGATTACAATATCTCTTAAACAATGCTAACTATATGGAGAACAATTATCCAATGGAGAGATTATATTTTATCTGCTACATTTGCCAGTACCCTACAACCATATTAAGATAAAATATGTTTACATGTTTATCAATAATTATCGACTTAACTGATTACTGTTAACTTTCTATTTTATTATGGTATTGAAAACAAGCCTTCCAAGGCATTAATTTTGATTTCTTCGACTTCTTGGATCGGACATAATTCTTTACTACATAAGTATTGCTTTGCATGAAACTTAATGAAAACGACCATGTGACATGATCTAAAATTTCCTCATATTGGACGTTATCAGTACCTTATCGCTTTGCTGGCGCAAACTAGCGTCTTTCTACTTTAGTCTCGCCCACAATATTCCACAATATTCAATAGTACAAGCACCACAAGCAATAGCTTTCTCAAGATGCGTGCCATCTTTAAGGTTGTATCAATTCTTCAAGGATGTTAGTACGCGCATGTTCTTTTCCTGTGGGCACAGTTTAAAAAAGTATGAGAGAGAGAGAGAGAGAGAGAGAGAGAGAGAGAGAGAGAGAGAGAGAGAGAGAGAGAGAACGGCTATAAAAATACCATATGGTGTAACCCGCCATACCGAGGTGCCAAGCTACATAACAACTTAATACCTAACGTGCAAGCCCTGACACGGCCTGATTGACAGTTCATTTATCAAACTGACATGGCGACCTATCTATCTATCAAACTGGACTGGTTAACGAACACTTTTTTGTGGTTCTCAAGCTAGGTAATATCTCTCTTCCTGGTGTAACCCAGTCGAAGAGACATAAAATGAAGATGTTACTTCGCCTGTCATTTAAGTTTTAACTATTTAATTGATTGCATAATCCATCATACTTGTCCTGCTATGATAATTGTCAGTGCGTCAAGCTATTTTTAACCTGGCTAAAGTGTATTTCCTCGAAGTAAAAGGCACAGTTCATTTTTAATTAGTAATAGCGACTGGAATAGAATCTATGCGAATATATCAGTTTATAGTGTAAAAACTGTATGACTGTAGCAATCCAGCTGACGAATACTAAGACGCTAACAGGGCTTTAATTAATGGATAGCGGCTTTTCAAATTTGTCTTAAATGACATGAACCAAACCGAGGCGTCCTGCAAGTAAATTAATTCATCATCATCCATCGCATATGATTAGGGCATTACACCTATTGTGGAAGATGAACAATCCAAGTCAAAATACAGTATCGTGTTCATACATTAGCACGTAAATCTTAAAATGATGTAAATCGCAAAGATTAAAATATCAGTTTGAAAGATTTTAAAACTGGGAATGCTGTCTACTCAGATTTGTGTCCTGGATACATGAATATATAAACGACCTCACACGAGTGCTCATTGCAATTGAAATTTTGAAACAGTTAAATAATTTGTATATTTTGGAAGCCTTGACGAACGGATTATTAAACCAGCTTCGAATATTTCATTTACATAAAACACCAATGTAAGATTATGTTATCACACGAATGATTATTTTTATTGTATTCAATTAAAGCATGAAGTAGGCCCCAGTAGATTGACTTTTTGAAGACGATGGACATTAAGCCTTTGTTTTACGTGACGCCATATTTAAGGTCATGAGGCAATTGTAAACATGTGCAATATTTATATGCTTATTGCCATATTCCAGAAGAAGGCAATAGCGATCGTTAGCAAACAGGACAATTTACCTATGCACTGCTGCACAACTGTACCTAAGAGGATGTTTCTCTTTCTTTGGATGCAATCTCCTTTTTTCCGGTGGTGTATACACGGACCTGTTTTGACATGTATAATGTTATTTCGTTAAAATTTGGACCTAACGACTGCTCATAAAATCTCGGTTCTGCGGAAACATGGGCCGATTATCTCCAATAGTTGAGCTTACCGTATGAATACCTTCAATTTATATCATTCCCGTGGTGATCAGATCATCTCGGCTTGATAAACGCAAATAATTTTTTTTTTCTGGATTTTTTTGTTAAACCGTTGTACAGGGTGAAGCCGGGTTGGGATTGATTAATGTATAGGATTTATAAACAAATATAAACAACGTATGATTCTATCTGCAAAGGTGATAAATGCATAGAATTTGTACAAAAATTTGAATCATTATTTTTCGTTCATAAGCAAGATGTATGCATTATAGATTTCACTCGTATAATGATACTGAATAATATTGATTAAAAAACAGAACATGTGTATCTCGTGGCGTCCAATTGAAGATCACTTTCTTCTTCCGGTTCTATAACTTTTTTCGACTGGTCAATGTCATTTGAAGATTCAAGGAATGGTTAGAAACGTCCCACGTTTGGGGAAAACTTTACTTTATGTTTAATTCGAAATGGACAGTCTTCAATATACATCATCTAAAATACCAAACTTAGCTAAACTCCATTTCAGAGTTTCAAAACTCTAGTCTGGGGAGTAATTGTCTTTTAAGGAGCAAGTTGAAGTGGATGGACTTACAATTTGTCTATTAAAATTACTGATGGATCGAATTTGCTTAGTAAATCTGGGAATAAAACTGACAAACATTTGCAAGATTGAGGAAGACGTATCACAGATAGCAGAAGCTGTTTTTTTTGACGCAAATTTAGAAGAGTTACACCTTGTTACAATGTTGCTGATGTTTTTCCAGCACGTTGATATATAGAGCGAACTGTATGTTTACATTTTAAATTCTTGCAACTGTTCAAGTAGAAAACAAAGAGAAGGAAGCAGAATAATATTGCACTATTGTTTAGAGTTATTTTATTAAAATATATCCAAATAAATATTTAAAATCTAGTCCGCATGTTATATCATTTCATATCATATCTTACTTATCAAAGGATCCTTTAACTAACGTGTTGTTCAAAGGCAAACCATGTAGACGTTTTTGTCTGCAAGATCAGTAAATAACATGTTGTGCAATTTGCAGCATAACCAGTTCTCGTCTGGGGTTTTTTGATAGCGATGCTACATTCAATGTGAAAGTCATCCAGCATTTAAAAAAGAAATAATAGAAATATTTGTAAACTTTAATTCATCATCATTGTCTTGATCATCATCTTTTTGTTTTTCTTTCTCTCTCTGATTTTGTCCTTCGCTCTGCCTCTGTATTTCTTTATGTCTGTCTGTCCTTGATTTATTTATTTCTGATTTGTGATAAATTTGATCGCTTTTATTATGATTGTAATAAAATAAACAGAATATGCAGCAGGTTTTATTTGGACGACTCTTATAACGCTTCCCAGTGTGACATCTCCATTTAGTGCATCTTCTTTTAGAAATTAGAAAAAAAAGAAAACAATTTACATTTTTATGTTTGTGGTTACAAGTTGTTATCGTCATACTCTTTAAGTATCATCATTTTTACTTTAAATGAATGAGCAAAACATGTCTAAATTCGTGGTCAGCTTACTGAATAATGGCGTCACACGGCAAGCCGCGCCTTAGTAACGGGAGGGTTTTAGACAATCTAGCATTTAATTAATTTTAACGGTAAATTTCGGGAATTTGGTTAAAGTAATGTTTACCGGAGAAATGGACTTTTAATACAGTTCTACTTAAAACATGAAAAGTTTCCTCATGAAGTGTTTGGCTATGTTTGACATTTAAGAAAATTATACGCACAAAATCATTCTTTTTGCTCCATTATTCCGCATGAGTCCACAATATGCATGCAATATCAGATAATGATATTGGACAATGCGCATGCCCTGTTTTCTACATGGCTAGGAATATAGGTCATCTCCTTTTTAGTGTCGTCATACACTCCATTACCGGTCAACTGACCTTTGGTCGCGAAATCTGGGCTGCCGGGAGCTATGCTTTTCTCATTCTGTGTCTTTCCTCATATAGTTTTATTGACCCGCTTCACGTGAGGACATTTTCCATTCGAAATATCCTAATCCTAGGCCTTTTCTCTCAAGTTAAGAAATCAAATATAAAAATTCTCAGCTATTTGAGAATTATATTCTGAACTTGTTTTTTTTTTTTTTTTTTTTTGTTCACACAATACTGCAGCGGAAGGAGACAAAATCACAATCAGAATTGTCGGCATTTGCTGTCGTAACATATGTGGTGCAATCTGGCGGAGACAAATCACCGAACAATCCAACTGATGTGTATTCCTACAGCTACTGTATTGCCAATGTTATTTCTCGATTTGACGAAAATTTCTGAGCAAAGTTCCGATCTGACATTTTCATGTAGCATTGTTTGAATTGCAATCATGTGATATCGAAAACTGGCTTGTTTCACTGAACAAGGAACTTCAGCATACACAGTTTCGAAAATTTCGGATTTCTGTCATGTTGATGTATCCGTCTCAAAAGCGCAGTGTCGCATACATATTCATACACGATGAAATAAATATTTATAATAACAACGAACACGGAGCTTCCAGGTACGGAAAATTAAATTAAAAAAGGTAAAACAGAAACCTTCATATTTTACCTTTAAAGCCACGACTGAAATCTTGTGAACTAAAATGACTATAAGTTGAAATTTAGTTTCTTATCCCAATCTCGTTTGAGATCGAAACTGATATCTTATATTTTATGGGAAGTAAACACACACACGCACACACACACACACATACACACACACACACACACAGACACACACACACACACACAAACAAATATATATATATATATATATATATATATATATATATATATATATATATATATAACCTAAAATACATTTATTTACAAATGCGTTATAACTAATAAAGCAAATAAGAAAGCTTTAATTTCCGACTTCAGGAAAATATTTTAGATTGAAACATTTGATTATAAACATTAGCAGTAAATCAGCGAGTATCGTAAGCAGATCACGTGGTCAGTGCCAATGATTACTGTAAACTAGAAGTACATTGTGTCATTTGTCCATATCGGTATCATAACTGCATCGTTTCAACAGGAAGAGTATAGGGTATTATATCTGTGCTCATGAACAAAGTGGGTTGTAAACAACTTAGAGCACAGGGCATTAAAACTGTTTATGAAGAAAATGGGTTGTAAATGAAGTTATAGATCAAAAGATCAGATATGTTCAAAGCAAGAATTCAACTCTACCTAAGATCATTACGTACTCCAGCATTCTTATGGATGGGGTGATACCTTTGAAGACCCAGCCTTTTTTCGTAAGGGTACGCTAGTTAAATTTCACTGGAAGTGATGTTCTTTTCATAAATGATCGTAACTTCAAAACTTGGATTTGTGACTAAAGACTGCCGCAAAGTAAAAACTATAGGAGTGGTTGGACAGTATATATTGCTGGCGGTATTGAAACAATGTTTCTATTATTCCACCGCTACATAAACCAGTGTGTTGCAAGTACATCAAATACAGAGGTTTAATTTACACTTAAGTTATTATGTAAACCAGTGTATTGCAAGTACAGCAAATATGAAGGTTAATTTACACTTAAACTTAATGTATTCGCGGCTGTGAGCTCTCCATCTCAGCGGTTTAAATCAAGAAGAATCCAAAACTGGCATATGTCCCCGCACTGGTAACAAAGAACTTACAAGTTACCAAAATCACATTTTTCTGCCTTTTAATCCGCTTTTTCAAGCACATGGTCTTGACAACCATTTCCTTTAAAAAGTGTCAAATATATTAAAACGCAAATAAATTATTTAAAAGCGTTCTTTTAAATCTATTAATTAGAACATAATAAATAATGTAATACTACTTTAGAACATAAGTTTACAGGTTTTAAGAAACCGCTAGTTCAGCAAAATATTTGATCCGGGATAAAAATATATCTTTTTGGAAAATTGTTGATGGCGCAATGATCCTATTGCCGACCTACTAACTTACATCAGCAATTGGAGTCCTTTGTGCTAGCAGTTTCCACCTGACGAACACTATACCAAGATGTAGCTGAAAAGGATCAACATTCAACCTCGTTTAAACTCGCTATCTTTATTTTTTTATTTTTGAAAGCAGAGATAGAACAGATGTGGGTAGATAGTTGTTTTTTTTTTTTCATTTCTCTTATGAATTGCGAAAACTTTTGCTAATTTCAGTGGTTCTGGAAATTTACAGGAAGTGTTACTACTGTTTCTGCCGTGGGTTTATTTCAAGGACGGACTTGGAAGATGATCACCAAACAACTGCTAGTAAACTTGTACACAGCTGACTCTCTCCTTGACGTAAACTCGTATGTGCTCTGATGACACAATGCATCACAAAGATTTGGCAGATTTGTATAGTTCTTCAAGAGAGGAATTGAACTCTGTGAATGAGAGGTGGCTTCTGTGTTTAACAGTATGGTAGTCAGGTTGATAAATGTTTTAATGGATGACATGTAAAGCGGCAATCCAAGAATAGAAATTCGATGGACATCTTTTTCCAACACACGTTCACTTCTTGAAGTCAACATTTGTAATATGGTATATTGGTATGTTTGTTCGTATAGTGTTTGTAAGCACTCTTACCCATGCTTGTTTTCGATTTTGTGGTGATTTGATTCCCCTTCCTTTCCAAAATAGCCTCTTGAGTGCTAGGGTATTGTGTTTATTTGTTAGTATAGTTTGCATATATTTCGACCACTTTCGTTTGATCATAAATGTGGGAGTGTTGTATAGAAGATAACTGTGTTAGTCACATAAACAGAGTATTGGATAGTATATGTGGGGTATTGGGCGCTCCAGTGGCGTGTTGGTGACATAGTGTGAGTGATGAACAGTAATTAACAGGATGCTGGATGGTAAATAGCTGGGTGTAGGTCATCTCAAATTGAGTGATGATGGTATAATGTGGGTTTGGATGGTAGATAACTGTGTGATGAATCGTAGATAAATGGGTGATGGTCATTCCAAATGGAGTATTTATGGTATAATGTGGATGCTGGAAAGTATATAACTCTATCTTGGATAGCATATATCTGAGTGTTGATCACTCGAAACGGCGTCCTGGTTAGTAAGTGTAGCTTTAAGGTCAAATTTCTCTTAGCATGCATAGAGACCCATAATGTTAAACTGATAGAAAATTTTAAGTCTACGTTTCACTTTAGAGGTTTTAGAGAACCAAAAATTATAGACTCAGTGATAAATTCTCATCTTTTAAATTAGCTGGTGGACAAGAAGTCTCATATATGATTTACCTACAAATTAATTAAAGTTATTTAATCAAAATTAATCTACATATAGGGTATTATTTCGACCAATCATTTAATCAATTATTATTATTATTATTATTATTATTATTATTATTATTATTATTATTATTTCATATTCTAAAGGAAGAATTTAAATGATTAGTTAAACCTGTGCTGTATTGTAAGTCCCTTTCTAAGCTTTGCGAGCAGTTGTACTTCGTGAGCGGCAACCAAATACCTCTTTCGTCTAAGTGTGATTCAGTTTGCAGAGTTCAGTGACAAAAAACATTTAGTAATAACAATTTCTTGCCTGATAGATAAAATGTTCTCTAAACCACAACACCGATGAATAATTGCTATTTATGCGGATGGATTGATAATAATTACTAACCAATCATACTGCATGTATTTGCAGTAATCAAGGTTGGTTGATTTCTCTGAGTTGTTCTGCTGTATATTCAAACAAGTACAAACATTTCTTAAAACCTTGTTGTCCTTATGCTGAACCAGTTGGTTTTAGTACCTGTTGAAATTATGCCAGAGGTTTTAATATGAGAGGTTTAATGTATCCACTGTTTGATGGAGAGCAATAACACATTTCCTCAGCTTGCATATTCACGTGTTAATGTAACACTCGAAGAACATTTAGAACAAGGTAAAAGCTTTTTAATGCGGGAGCAGACTGGGAGCAGCGGTGCATCCTAAAGATATTAAGAGGTCATACAATCTAAAGCTGAGCTCATTATCGTTTCGTTTCACATACGCTATATTTCTGTAATATACCTTAACATCCAGCTGTACTAGCTGCTTGAAGAACACTTTTGTTGGAAAAAATAATACTTGTTGGTCATGCCGAAGTATTCGTCAAAACATCCTGGATAATATTAACAGGGAGGCATTGACACCGCTGAATTTCTCAGGTCTCACTGGATAGTTTCGTATTTTGACACCTCCCTATTTTGTAAGGTAGAAGGCATGAGCCTAATTATTATAGATCTAAGAGCGTTTACAAATTCAGACAGAAGCTAAATCTGTAATGTGGTTTACGTTTACTTTGAGTTAGGCTTGACAATGGGTTGGCTTCTTTGGTTACTGCCATTCACAGTTAGATTAACATTGGAGTTCAAATGCGTAACTTGGGCTGCAAATGAACAGCCGCATTGGCTTACGTATTCACGTATGTCTGCTACAGAGGTAAATATCTAAAAATCGAGATGGTTGAGGAGTGATCAAAAGTATCCTAATTTGTTACAGTATTAGTGAACTTTAATCATGAATAAGGCACATACTGATTCTTTTAGCCGCCTTGTCACAGGAAAATATTCAAAACAGCACTTTGCTGTCAAAAATGAATGTAAAAGAGAGGGGTTGGTGGCAGTGTCGGTTTAGCATCAAAGCGACCAGTTGTATAAGGAATTAGCATGAATACATCTGGCAAAATCTCACAAGCATGCTTTCTACAAAAATTGTTAGTTATTATATGTATCTTTAATGTAAAATTATTCTCATTTTTCTGTAGTAGGTCATTGTCGGGTAAAAATTCACCAAACAAGAAAAACTCCAGTGAGACCTCAGTGAGAGATAACCTGCAGTTGTTTTCGGCGAAAGCACTCCAGGGCAGAGAGTGAAGGGAACTTTATTCATCAATCGACATATTAAATATCACATGAGATTTTATTCAAAGAATTGTTTCAGTCTCAAAGGCCAGTTGCTCCGTTTCCTAATGATTTTGAACCAGTCCAGGACAACACTCAAAGACGCATTTCTGAAGTTAGAAAACGCACCACTTTCTTATTTGAAAATAGTTATTGATCAAACACTGGTCATTGGACAGGGATGACCTGCATAAGACTTTGGAGATGAAAGACATCAAAAATTTTCTGTTTGTTTCTATTGGAACTAGAATTAAAATAAGGTAGAGGCAAATTCGGTGTTTCTGAGTTTTTGTGTATTTTGTTTGATAACTCCGCAACGAAACATAACCAACAAGAACTGAGACATGGTTCCATAGATGAATGTTTGAGATATCTCTGTTCAATAAATTTTAGCTCTAAATTTTAAATTCATGTGCATTGAACAATAATAGATCAATTTTCCCCAAACTTGAAACAGTGTATCTATTTGCAACTAACATTTTGCTATGATACATGTATGGAAATTTGAAGGGGGGGGGGATAGAGAAAACTTGCGTGATTTGGTTTATCCACTCATGTTACTTCAAGCGCATGTAGCTGTAACTTAGGAGGTAAGAGCGTCGGTATAAGGATCTTCTATTATTCTCACTGAAAGTTATAAGTTGGATCAAACTTATGCGTCACTGCATACTTTTAATGGTACGAACAAGCCATGGGGATCAACGGCCTGGGGAGATGAACGAGAATGGAGAGAGATTCACAGACCTTTGTGCACTGAACAACTTGGTCATCGGGGGCACCATCTTTCCCCACAAGAGAATCCACAAGAACACATGGATATCACGGGACGATGTGACAGAAAATCAGATTGACAACATCTGCATAGCCAAGAAGTTCAGAAGATCCCTGCAAGACGTGAAGGTGAAGAGGGGAGCTGATGTGGCATCTGACCACCACTTAGTTGTCGCAAGGCTGAAACTTAAACTGAAGAATAACTGGATGGGCACAAAAGAGAAGAGAACAAAGTATAACATCAGCCTATTAAAAGGTCCAAAAACTAAAGAAGAATACAGACTGAAGCTTAACAACAAGTACCAAGTGCTACAAGAGCTTTTTGAAGATGAGGAAGATAATGCGAACAACAGGTGGCAGATAGTTAAGGAGGCAGTAAAATCATCATGCCAAGAAGTACTAGGCCCCATGAAGCACCAGCAGAAAAAATGGATTTCAGCCGAAACATTGCGCAAACTCCAGGAGCGGAAACAGAAGAAAGAAGCAGTAAATGCCAGTAGGACAAGAGCTACAAAAGAAAGGTACAAAAAGAGTACACTGATGCCCACAGAGTTGTGAAAAGAAGCATCAAGACATACAAGAGAAACTACGTTGAAGGACTGGCAGCAGAGGCAAAAGAAGCGACCGGAAGTGGAAACATGAAGAAGCTGTACGACATCACCAAGAAGCTGTCCGGCAAGTACAGCAAAACAGAGAGACCTGTAAAGTACAAGCAGGGAAAGACCATAGCAAGTACAGAACACCAAATTAATAGATGGGCAGAACATTTTTAAAAACTGTTGAACAGGCCAGCACCACTAAATCCCCCAGAAATCCATCCAGCCAACGCAGATCTCCTCATAATCTGTGACAATCCCACCAGAGACGAGATCAGGAAAGCCATCACCCAGCTGAAGAACGGCAAGGCAGCTGGACCCGATGACACCCCAGCAGAAGCCCTCAGAGCAGACCTAGAGGGTTCAGTGGAAATGCTATACCCCCTCTTTGAGAAAATCTGGGAGGAAGAAGAAATACCGACTGACTGGAAGGAGTGATACCTCATCAAGATCCCCAAGAAAGGCGACCTCAGCAGTTGCTCCAACTACAGACGAATCACATTCCTGTCAGTACCAGGGAAAGTCTTCAACCGGATCCTCTTGGAGAGGATGAAGGAGGACGTAGACCCACAGTTACGAGACCAGCAAGCGGGCTTCCGGCTGAACGGATCGTGTACGGACCAAATAGCTACTCTTCACATCATAGTCGAGCAATCGTTGGAGTGGAATTCTTCGCTCTACATCAAATTTGTCGATTATGAGAAGGCATTCGACAGCGTGGACCGAACGACACTCTGGAAACTTCTTCGTCACTACGGCATCCCAACCAAGCTGGTGAACCTGATCAAGAGCACTTACAACGGAATGTCCTGCAGAGTCATCCATGCATTACTGCAAACAGACAGCTTCATAGTGCGGACTGGTGTGAGGCAAGGCTGCTTGCTGTCGCCGTTTCTCTTCCTTCTCGCCATCGACTGGATTATGAAGACGTCCACCAATGGGATCCAGTGGACATTGTGGAGTCAACCTGAGGACCTGGACTTTGCCGATGACCTAGCGCTCTTGTCCCACAGTCAGCAGCAAATGCAGGACAAGACCGACGTACTGGCAGCCACATCAGCACAGGTTGGCCTCAACATCCACGAAGACAAGACCAAGATCCTCAAGATCAATTATGTCAGCAACAACCCAGTCACACTGCATGGAAGTCCCTTGGAAGAGGTGGAGTCCGTCACCTACCTGGGCAGCATTATCAAGCAGCAGGGTGGCAGAGATGCAGACGTCAAGGCAAGGATCGGATAGGTGAGAGCAGCTTTCATACAGCTCAAGAACATCTGGAACTCCAAAGAAATTTCCTTGACTACCAAGACTAGACTGTTCAATTCCAACGTAATGTCAGTCATACTGTACGGAGCAAAGACCTGGAGAAGCATCAAGTCGACCGCAAAGAGAGTTCAGACCTTCATCAACAGCTGCCTAAGAAGAATTATCCAGATCCGCTGGCCAGACATCATCAGCAATGCCAACCTGTGGCAGAGAACCTCTCAGCTTCCGGTAGAGGACGAGATCATGAAGAGAAGGTGGGGTTGGATAGGACACACCCTACGTAAGCCACCAACCAACATTACCAGACAGGCATTGAGGTGGAACCCTCAAGGCAAGCAGAGAAGGGGTCGACCAAGAAAAACCTGGAGACGTGACCTTGAGGCGGACATCACTAAACTGGGTCACACCTGGAGTCAGCTCGAGGGGATGGCACAGGACAGAAGTCTCTGCCGATCTTTTGTGGGCGGCCTATACCGGGAAGGAAAGTCGTGCAAAACTGAACTGAACTGATACTTTTAATTGTTACAATAACTTTGATTTGATTCAGTTTAATTTTAAAGTTTATATCATTTTGCATTTGTTATTGGTTTTTCTTTTCTTGCCAACTTTTATTTATTTTCTGCCAATTGGTCGCATTTTATATCATTCATTTAAAGTTAATCACGACTAAACAATGGCTGTCTCTGTAAGAGTTGTGTTAGGTTCTTAGCCTGAAGCTGTCACAACAGCTGAGAAATGCATCTTGTCATCTACACAGCCCCATCGCCCCAACTATCGTCATCGTCATCGCTGTCTGAACTGCCACAAGTATCAGACGCTTGCAATATCCCTCTCCCAGTACGTTTTAGACTGCAATATCAATATCCCTGTACATGTTTGACCTCAATATCCAAAATCCCTCTACGTTTTAATCTGCAATATCCACAATCCCAGTACGTTTTAGATTCAAATATACATCTCTAAGTACGTTTCCGTCTGCAATAGCCATATCACAGGACTTCTTCGACTGCAATAGCCATCTCTCAATACTTTTTTTTTTCTTCACATGTTTCATTACGTGTTTCAGTACGTTTTGTACTCGATCGTTCCTGATCAAGCCTTCCCCCTTTTTGCATTTTGAAAGTTATGTTATTCATAGCCATATAATCTTCAGATAATACGAAACTAATGTTGTCGGACTGAAATCTGCATAATATGGTGGAATGGAAGAGGTATATAGCTATGAGATCAAACAATAAAGTAAATCTTGCTCAATTCAGAGACGTTTACATAATTGCAGAAAGTTTATGGTTTAACATATTTTGCATAAATTCTATTGGGTGTTTAGGGTACCAGTCGAGCCCTGTTATAATTGATTGCGATGGTTGTGTTCGGCGAAATGTTATTCATAACTAAAAAGGGGTTTTCATAAATGTTCAACAATAATTTGTCATTCACCCATTAGACTGGGTAAAGGCAACCTATTAGCCATGGGTTGCGACCCGTGTCAGGGGAGGAAAGGTTCCTGGTAGTTGAATAAACGGGAGACCCATGCGTTACTCACAGATGCAACACACTACGTTGGCCTTTGCTTCTTACTAGACTGGTGACCGAGACGAGTCCAGTTTCGACAAACTGGCTTGGCACGCGGAGCCCGCTCTTCTTAACCTGCGTTTCTGACCTTCTCTTTATCTTTCGTTCCTCTGTATCTCTCTTGATATCAGCGTTGCCCCGATAGCTTCTACGTTTTTATCCTTTATTTTCCCTCCTCATTGGACTTCCTAGAAGGTGGTGGCTTAACAGGTCAATCGGGAGGTATCTTTACCTGCTGAGAATACCACCTGTGTATCCCTTGCGCTTGATAAGTTTTCAACTGTAGGACTCCTTGTTGGGTGGGTGAGTTTGGGTGATGAACATACAACAAAACATAATGGAAAGTCTAATACAAAACAACTAAAAAGTACAAAACCTTTGATCGAATCAGACGATGAACCATGTGGCATGTTTCAAAAACGCTTGCAGCACTATCGCAATTTATGGTCGAAAATACTACACTTGGTCTAGTCGGCACACCTACAAGCGTTAAAAATAAAATCGGGTAGCTTGCTTGTGGAGTGTGAGCGCGGAGGACAGGCAAAAAATATCAAGAAAATTTTGAAGTTCCATGACATACCACGTTTTTGCTCACTCGACACTGAATTGATCCAAACGCGTGATCTGCTTGCGCGACTTGGAGGAGTCAGTGACACTTAAATTGTCGAAAGCACTAGGAAAAAAACAAACAAACAAAAAAAAAAACAAAAACAAACACAGTGTCATTGCCATTCTTAGTGGAACCTTGCAGAACACAAGCACCATAATACCTATCTTCAACACACCAACACTACTCAAGATAGTAAAAGTTGGAATTTAGCAGGTGAACATGGAGATATGCATACCAAATCCACTACGCTGTTCAAATGACAGAATTACGGTCACCACGAAGACCGATGCTCCAAAAGCTCTGTGTGGCCAATGCGGTGACTGATCCCCACATTATATAAACCTTGAATTGAAAAAGAGCATCACGCTAACTCAAAGGACTGCAAAACCTGGAACAAGAGAAGTAAATTCAATGGGTGAAATGCAGATCATAAATCCTCTTTCCAGAGGCCAGAACTATGGCATGATATAGAATCTTCCTGCATGGCCCAAACTTTCCAGCTATAGTAAAGACCAATATTTGCTAGTAAATAACAGGAAGCATAGACCCAAACAAGTCAACTTGATACAGCTACACCTTCAAATATTCCTCATTATAAGCCTCAGAAAAAAAACCCTCTCCATTAAGATAACACTCGATAATACCCCAATACTAAATTCACAAAACAAAAAGAAAATGAACCCTAATAGGAAGCACTAGATGCATAATAGGGTTGGCGACTTTGAGGATATGGATGAAGAATGAACTGCTCCGTGTCTTCAAGGCGGTTCCAGACCTACAAACAACATTTAACTCCGCACTTCCTCCTAACAAATAAGATTCTAGAAGTGTTACGTTGCGAAAGGTCTAACCTAATTACTAAATCATCTCTGCTTTTAATTCATAATGAAGGACGCCGTTGTACAATGGAATTTTCGAGTGCTTAAAACGAATTGCATGGATATTATTCTGCTTGTAAGTAAACATGATCCTGCAGTGCTGTGTCCGCGAAAACAACCTTTTTTAAAGGTAGGTAAAAGATCATTCTTTCAAACTATTCCTCTAAATATGTTGAAATGGGTTCTACAGAAACTTCCCTTGTGAACAATAGAGCTCCTCATAATGTCATTCATTTATACACAGATTTAAAAACTGTTGCGTAAGCGTCATTCTTCATCGAATGATTACATTTTGTTCCATGTATATGCCCGCAAACACCAAGTTACAGGCAAATGAATTTGAAACCTCGTTCAGCAGCTGCCTGCCCTTTTTGTTTTACTAAGATTTTATCGGGATCAAGGTACATAAGTTACAGAGGCAAAAACGTTTCATTTCCAGACCCATTTTTTATATAACACCAAGTCACCGACATATTTACACCCAGGAAATGTACATATACGTGTACAGATCTGACAATTTATTCTCCTTCCATGCATTTAGATTATGGTTGGAAGGTCACCAAAGATCACAGCAGTGACCACTTTCCAATCTATCTACATAACAGTAACGTTACCATCGATGAGACATATTCACACTGGAATTTAAAGAAGGCCGGCTGGACCAAATTTGAAGCATTTTGCAAACCTAAACTTGACAGGGATACCTTTATAAAAGTCAATGATCTGTTCAACTTTTTACATCTATTTTACTCGTGATTACAGAAGAATCCATTCCCAAGGACTCATATAACTTTAAAAGAACCAAAAAACCACCATGGTTCACACAAGGCTCAAAAGAAACCATTAAACAATACCGAGAAGAACTGAAAAAATTTAAGAATCGTCCAACGCCCGAAAAGTTAAGCAGGTATCGCATGTTCCAGGCTAAAACTCATAGCACAGTCAAAGAATATGAGAACATCATGAACTTTGTACGCTAAACTCTTTATAAGAAAAGTATGCGATATTATCAGCATAGTAAATAGTAATGGAACAAAATTTCTTTCCGACATCTAAACTTAAACAGTAAAATCTTCAACTCCAAACATGGCATCGCAAATGTATTTGCTGGCAATTTTTCTAAAACTTTATTATCTAATTATTCAGCAGATTTTCGAAGGCTGAAAAGTCAAAAAGAGAAGAAACATTTAAAATTCACATCCGATAATTCAGAAATTTATAATCAAGAACTTACAGATGCTTTAAACAAGGCCCACCGAGTCATACTAAATAAATTACCAATTTCTGAAACGCCTATCGATACTGCCATTAATCTCCCTGGTAGAAATTTTTTAATGATTTATGAACCACAGGTAATACAGCTAAATCATGGGAGAAAGTTACGGTAATACCTCTTCCAAAACCATGTAAGGATAACACAGATCCTACCAACAACTCTCTCTTTGCTTTTGACGAGCTGTGTCTGTAAAATACTATAGAACAAATAATCAATGCAAGGTTTGTTTGGTATTTGGAGATTTACAAATATCTACTTTTCCAACGTGGCTTCCAAAACAGCTGTAGTACTAACAATCATCAAGAAAGAACATTTAGCAGCTGTTTTTTTTATCGACCTGGAAAAGGTCTATGATACAACATAGAAGTACGGAATACTGAATGACCTGCACGAAATTCTCAAAATCAAAAACAGTATGCATTCTTTTCTGTCAACTACAAAGACAACATGATGATCTTAAACTCGCGATGAATGGAACATCTGTATCGGTTGTTGAAGAAACAAATTTTAGGTATTGTCGGAAAACTCACCATCGTTTCACAAATTAGAAAACTGAAAGCTAAATGTCTGGAAGCCCTTGATGTACTCTAAGTGGTAGAGCACACTGTCTGGGGTGATGATAGAAACGTTGCTCAAAACCTATGCAGAACTTTTATTAGATCCAAACTGGACTATGGTTCTGATGTTTATGGCTCAATCAGTGTTATTTTCTAAGAATTAAAAATGATGTTCACTTGAATTAAAGTTCAAGATTTGACCTTATTTACGAATTAGGGAATGTTTCCTTAGAAATTATCAGTTTTCCAGAACATTCTGTTGCGTCACAGGTCAGGTGACAGTTTGTATATTAATAGAGGTTTTGTTAGCAGAGTCTTCATTCCTGTTGTGTGATTAGCCCCTGGAATCATTCGTTTATTTAAATTATGCATTGGAATTACAGATTGGTCATCCTCAGGGGTTATTGAGGAGCCATTCTGGATCATATTGTGATACATCAAGACATTCAAGACTATAGATACACCAGAACATTTAAAAGCTATTGGTACACCAGGACATTCAAGGCTATTGGAATTCATTTAGAACATTTAGAGTTATCAAAAGTGAAACATATTTTGGACTTTCTCATCTTCTCCGAGTCACTTACAGCACTTCAGGCACAATACAATAGGAAGTTGGAAAACTAATATAGTATACGGTTGGTTTCCCAGCCATGTCGGTATTAAAGGTAATAAAAGAGTAGACTCCGTTACTAAAATAGCCTTATCTCTCCAACCATTTGATAAAATACCATACACTGATTTTAAATTTGGTATAAAAATCCTTATTTAGTACGTAGCAGGCATTATGGAATGATTCTGTCATTGGCCGGCTCCTCGCGATCAAACCTACCTTAGACGAATGGCCTCCTTCCAAAAGAGCTATCCGTAAGGACGAGGTAGATATTGCACGAGTTAGACTTGGTCATATTTATATAACCCAGTCCTACATATTTACTTCGATTGTTAATGATGCTAATATTTAATTTATTCTCACAAAGAAGTATAAGCGATATGTTAAACGTTGTGTTACGTTGTTAACAAAATCAATGTTCATAGTAAGGTACACGGTGAACTTGATTTTGGAGAAGGTCAAGTACTAAATAAAAATGTATATTACATATAATCATTAAAAAAAATCTGTCAAATAATACAAATTAAATATAGACAGCACTTGTATTTTAAATTTCTTTAAGGAAATTAACATTCATTCTAAAATATAGCTTGCATGCCACCCTATTTCCCATTTCCTTTAAGTATTGTAGCTATTCGTCATCCTAATGTATCTTTTATATCATAATTACTCTTCATAATACCATTTGCATCCCATGCAAGTCGGAAACCTTCATATATTATCCTCACCAACTCATTGTTATGTTTTTGCACTTTTATCACTCGTGGTAATAAAACTTGTTGATACATAAATCTTTGTCATACAACATTTTTGTATCGCTATATAGTCTTATAGTTCTTGCGTTCTTGTGCACCGCACAATCCATAATCAACCAACCAAAAAACTTCCTGTTGTTCATGCATTTATTCAAGCAAAAGCCTTACTCTGTAAAGATTTTTAACGGATGAATCATTTGTCGAAGTCGTCATCGACAATATTTTCAATTATGTCGATTCGCGAACGAAACGGGTTGTAATTCGTGATTTTGCACAATACAAAGTTCGTTTCGAAAATCATGGATGCGCACCAACTTTAGGATTGATTTACTTTTGTAACATCAGTGACCGTTTGAAAGATTTTTGGACACTGACCTTTTCATCATCTTTCATTTAAACCAATGAAACGGGAATTTTGTGCATATCGCACAGCCACCGCTGATCCAGATTTACATGGGCTAAAACCGATGCCGTTAGTTGTGATTACCAAACATTAGACTGATGATTTCTGACGTCACACGCCAACAAGAATTGCCTTCAGTTTATGATTTAATTGGAATACAAACAAATATGTAGCCTACAAATTTATAGCCGTGACTGAAAACGCAAGTCTTCTTAAATAAATATAAATATCACAATAAGACCAGTCTGTCGAAGGTCATTTGCGGACTGACTACAAGAAAAGTAAGATGGCGAAAACATTAACCACACAACGTATCACAGCTGGCTGAGGAACGTGTTGCATTTGCAACAAACCTTTCATACCCACAAGCAAATCGTATTTAAGTTATTTACACTTATCGCCAGTGTCATGGCATTAAATATGAACTTTTACAGTTTATAATCTCCTTTTTCCACATATAAATTTTAGGATAACGCTTCTTGCACACGAAAACGTTGCTCTGCATTTATAGACCATCCTATATCAAAAACCACTATCAAAGATCTGTTCCTCGGACTAAGATGTGTTTGAAGGGTGTAATGGGCCATCACATTTGTGTGTAGTGAGCCCACATTCATATACTCGCGTTATCAGCCACATCATCACCTTCACACATGTCTGCCGAAGATGAAAAGGATATGAAGAAACAACAACAAACAAAAAGAATAAAGGATCAGCCAAAACTTATTTACTATCCACACATCTTATCTAGAGTAAAGTACAAAACTATTCTGAATTAATCCAGTCATGAGTCTACCCCAGTAGACTTAAATCAAACTATAAAAATAATGAACTTTTTGATATTTTCCTGGTAACAATATCAGAACAAGTACGGGCGAATAACAATCATGCATCATGACCTATTACTTCTAAAGGCCTATCAGGTTGACAAGTAATTAAAGATTTTAAGAGTCGGCAAGTGCTCCAATACAGGTTCCAAAAAATTGATGCTACGTTTCATTCTTGTCGATAATTTCCTTTCCTAATTGAAATTGGTATCTGCTTTAGCCAAATGGAACGTATGAACCCGAAAAGGAAGTCATAATTGAAATATGTTTTTCGGACAATTTTTGGATGGAGAGTACAGTTGAACAAAGATAAATATAGTAAATGTGACATAACATAGAAGTCTGGTCATGACTGAGGAATATTCCTGAATTAAAACGTTCCCCTACCCCAAAAATGGGGACAATTCTGAAAACAAAGACAAATCCACAGAGTTAAATTTCTTTTCTCAATGTTTTGGAAATTTAAACCGCAAAAATTAGCCAAAGTTGTATGATAGGCGTCCTTGCAGATTCAATCCCAAAATGAGTTATTTACGATTTATTGTACATATAGTCACGCTCAAGCGTTCATAAATTACGATTCACTGTACAGATTGTAACGACCAAGTGTTCATAAATTACGATTCACTGTAAAGATTGTAACGATCAAGCACTCATAAATTACGATAAATTAAGATGAAAACAAAAATACTGACGAATTGGGGTGCTGAATATCTGTAATTAACTTGCTGCATGAACATCATCCGCTGATCTGAAAATTTTACTTGTTTGTTTAACTGCTAATAATAAAATTTCCACCGGGTGAATGTATTAACTCATAATTTTTTCTTTGTTTAGACTTAAAAATATTCGATCAGCGTTGAACATTTTTCATTCATGCCATATCATCATGAAGTATTAATTTCAGCGAGTGATTGTGATAACTGGGTGGATTGGATTATTCACTAGATTCACTCGTTTAATGTACAGTATATTGTTTAAACTAATCCAGTCTAAGGCACTGATGAATTGATATCTTGCTGTAAAGGTCGTAAGTTTTTTTGTCCGAAATAGGATGATAGATAGATGTTATTTACATATATAGCTGTTAGGTATATTTAACTTACTTGTTTGTCTGTTAGTTTTAAATTTTTCTTTTTATATTCTATCACATGTTATTGTAATGTAACATTGTTTACTGGACTTGACCTTGTCCAAAATTGAATTCAGTTCTGTTTGACCTGATTGACTTTTTTTTAAAAAATGTTTGTTTTATTTCATTTATCTAAACAACTAATAATAGCTTCATTATTCTGTATGGGTATG
>JAECUM010049696.1:0-19580 GCA_016617855.1 Megalonaias nervosa | reverse complement strand
TATATATATATATATATATATATATATATATAGCCTGAGCAATGGATTGTTATAGATGACACTTGTTTTCAAAAGTATAAGACTTCCGATTGGTCTATAAACACGTCACAGATAATTTGCCTGGATTAAATGGATAAATTAGAACCGAAAGCATCAAGTGAGACTGGCTGTAAGTAAAGTAGGTCAAGCCACAAGTAACATAGAAAATTGCCCTTTTGGATCTGACACATCACAATGTGAATTCGATTTCAAACGTTATTGCAACAATTCAACGAATTCAACGAATTCGTCGAAACGATTAGTGTTTATTATGATGCAGCAAATTCAATGAAAGGGTTGTTATAATGCCAAATTGAGCAATGATATTTCAAAGAAAACATTCGGAAACCTTAGCATTGGTTTAACAGATTTTATAGCCGTTAAAAAACAAACTCTTATGAGAGCTAAAACAGCTCAGGATTCAATTATAATTGAATCGCTTGAAGATTATAAATTGTATCGATATCTCTTAGAAGAAGTAAGCAAAAGCAATAATGATTACAGCGAAAATGCTTTTTTCTTCATTCTGCAAAAATGCATATTTTTTCTTCAGGTTTTAACAGAGTTCCTATATTTAGGAACAATTCAGTATAACATCTGCGGTGTAGTATGAACAGGTTTTAGAATTATTTGAATTTACTTGGTGTGTTGGTCAAATGCAAGAAAATGAAATTACACAAATAGTTAATGAAATGGTATATATATATATATATATATATATATATATATATATATATATATATATATATATATATATATATATATATATATATATATATATCACAGTTGCTGAAGCGGAAGTCCGAGTATCTTTGAGTAACTTGTAGTAGCTGTTGTTCGCTTAGCACCATTTTTTAGCATATAATAGACTACACATGTCGACCAGTATAACATGTAGCGGAAGACCCCAGGAAGACCCGGTAAGAACCACTGACCCTTGAAAACTTAGCTTTCTCACATATCACATTAGCCTAGCCTGAGACTCGAACCCATGTGGAGAGGGATGAGACGGCAGTGATCGATACAGGTTTGGGCTTTAGACCACTTCGCCACCCGGGGCCTCCGGTACATTGAGGTGTAGCAAAGCCGGGGGTGGGTGGGTGGGATTAGATGCATTCTCAAGCGACTAATTGTACCAAAATTAACATCATTATCTGTAAACATTTCACTGTTTATCCAGAAAACAGGTCAACAGTTATCATGACAACAGTCCTGAAGAAAGTTAATGCAAATGAACGTTCCGGTTATGCAGACAGTAATGTCTTAACTATACTAGAAATGGTGTCACATTGATGGTAAAGAAGGGTATAAACGGTTGAATGGAGCAAAATGAATTACTTGGCTTAGAACAAGCTGATTATTATACATAAGATAATGTTTTGAAAATTATGTACGTTAATTTTGTATTTAGGAAAACAAAGGGTAAATTCTATGCAGTATTCATAGACTACGAAAGAGCCTTTGAGAGGTGAAAGTAATCTGTTGTACCATAACCTCTTAAGTAAAGATATTAGGGGGACATGTTAAGAATTATCAGGGCGGACAAGGGGTGGGGTGGGAAAGCGACAGGGGATATACCCCTGGGGCCCGGGCCGAACAACACTTTTTAATTTTTTAAAAGAAAAATTGTTTGAACAAGAACTTGGAGAGGCCCAGTTGTTTCTTACCCCAGGTCCCGTGATCGCTCTCTACGACCCTGAGAATTATTACGGCAATTTATAATGATTTACAATCATGTGTAAATCCAACAATTGAAATTCCCGTTGTTTGATTGCCCTGTTGTGTTTTATCACCATTTGTAGCGTTTTATGGCCTAGTAGTTTCGGGTGCTGAAATTTATAGATCACTCGCACGTCTCACCTCTGACTTAGTGAGGTTTGGCTTGATTAACGTGGGTATGTAAAAAAAAAGCCTTGCTAGTAGCTTCCCGTGGGTCCGTTGTTCTCCCCGAATTATTGCTCCACTAAATATACTGACCGCCATGTATAGCCTAGTTTGTGCTGAAAAAAAGACCTATAAAATCGCAAACCTAAACCAAGCTCGAACGATTTGAAAACCGTCCAAGAAGAAGGAAACAAGTGAGTTTCTATGCAGACGATTTAATTATCTATACTGGTACTAATCATTCACAAAATTTTCTCACCTATGTGACGGAGAAATATACCTGCTTTGTTCACCTTACTTTTCCTATCTCACGTCTGGTTATCTGAACAAATCGTCACAGTCATGGTGTCCCCGTGCTAGGGACTACTTTATCAAGGGACGCAAGCGTTATCGTTTTCTGCTTGGCCTAATGGAGTTGTTTTCCAATCAAACAAACACCGACACTTGGGGAAATTTACCAAAATAGTGTTTGGAGGAGATAAACAAATAACTTTAAAAGATTTTAAAAAATGTTATAAAACAAAAAGAAAATAGATCACAAGCAGAGGAACATCTTGGCTCTTAGAGGTAGGAGAGCTAAAATCGTAAATGTTTACCCTATTGAGCTCGAGTTGTATCAAACATGTACCTGCAGGCATTAATGACAAATAATGCACTTACCAGGCAGAAGGAATCATTTTTTTTCCGTCCACACGTTATTCCAGAAGCAGATTTTCCTGTACCATATCCTTCCGCTAATAATAGCAACACTTGCCATATTCCCAAAACAGAAAATATAAATTTCGCAATAAACCGTTCAGAACAAGGTTATTCTACAGTGTTTGTATTTGGAGGGTGTTTCATACACAGGGGTAATTTTACAATCAATATTAATCATAACACAAACATGTCACAAACAGTTTCACCTCTCCTCCCTCCCACAAAACAAGTTATATACGATAGTGACACATATCTCTAATTACTTATGAATAAACCAATCAAAGTCACTCATGCTACATGTAACTCTTCGTTATGGCCTATATAGAACTGTGTACCCAGTATCTTTTCATTATTTACAATACAACTTTTCTAAATTGGAACTGATGAAAATTAAACATTTTCTTGTAATAAATATTCATATATTAAATGTGATAATACCTCAATACTATCAAATGTTTTGTTGTTGTTGTTGTTGTGGTCACGCGTAAAAAATTGTTTATTTCAGATGGAACGGTCACGCCACAGCCCTCATTAACGTATTTGTATCAATGCGCCGCATGTAAACATATGCGCGTGAACTATATTGCAAAAGCGAAGAATTCTTTTCACTTTGGAGGAAATTATTGGGTGAGAAAAACATTATACGTTGCGCTTTGTACCGAGACAAGGAAATCGTAGTCGTGGGGTTACATTATTCAAGCATCGTGGGGGAGATGTATAATGTAACCCCGCGACTGGGATTTCCTTGTGTCAGTGCAAACCCCAGCATATATTCTATTAGTCTCAGTAGACTATATCGATACTAGATAACTTGTACAATGAAAGTGAATATGGGGACATAGTAAGAGCGATTGTATTTCTCCGTCAAAGACGATCCCAATCATATTACATTAGGATATAAGCCGACTATCCCTGAATCCAGCCATACTAAAAAGATGAAAATCATCTTTTCCCAGTATTCATATAGACCAACGGCAATAATTCGTGCCCATTAGCTCATCTAGCCACCGCCAGGTGTCTCTAGTTTTAGAAGCTTCGCTTGTGCAAGCAAAATACACGAATTTACCTCTGCTATCCTGGTCAATAATTTACGTTTCTGTCATCAACAGCTACCGAATTTGGATACAGTGTGTTCTATTATTATTTCTACAACAAGTGGTGTACTCGAAATTTGTATTTTCGCCAATATTATGGATGAATTTACCTTTTACAGACTTTACCAAAATGGCGACCGCGTTACAGTTATAACATGTGTTTGCTGACTTAGCGTCCCTATAATATTAACTATAACGAGTTGGCAACTGATATAGAGTTGCATATTTTTTTTTTGACGCTATCTTATTGTATTTTATTACAAGTTTGTAAATATTGCTGCCACCTCCGGTGGCCAAAGTGGTTAGTGTCCGCTTCTGATGCGGGAGGTCGCGGATTCGTAACCCGGCCGAGTCATACCAGCATTAAGAGGTTAGAGTTCGGACTGATCAGCCTGGTGTCAGGTAACATGATTGTGTGGGAAATAACGCCACATGACTGCTTCATGATGCCCCAATGCCAGACATCACTAAAAACCTCCACACTGCTGACATCGTAGCGATGTGACTGAAGAATTGTTAAAGCTACGTTAAAATTCCAAATCACACACGCACAATAATATTGCCAATCTCTGATTGAATTCTTTAAAATAATGTTTACTGAAATGACAACCACACTATGGTTATACAAGCTTTACTAACTTGGCGTATCAATGTATATTTACTATATCTTGTTGTGAGAACCTGCAATTGGGTTGATTCATAGTCACGGACTATATTTAACAAGAACGAGCACTGTTATATAGTACTTGCTTTATTGATTTAGAGCTCCGTTTTTGCTGTACGTGTTATTAACTGAGTGTGGTTGTATATCATTTACATGCCGAATTATATTATTTGTGCTAATTTCCTTTTTGTTTCCTTTGAGTCTGATAGATCCGCAAAAGTCACAAAATGCAAACATTTCAAGGCTAATGAATATAGCCAAAATGCTTTGCCTGTCTTGTGCGAAATTCTTTCCTCTACAACATGCAACGTTTGTAAGAACTGGTACAAGGACATTTTGTCGACGGAACTACTACCTAGGCAACCAAGGGAAAAGACAGAAGCAAGTCTCGAAAGGAGAGGGATGTAATGAGTCAACACTCAGCTCCCTAAATTTTCATCTCCGGTGAACCATGTATGGGACGCAATCTGGTTCCCCATCACCGAGATTAAGACGTCGAGAAACCGCAAGAACTTCTTTCGAAGGTAACGAAAATTTACTGGAGGGAATTCTACCATCAAACGTGGAAAAGATGCGTCGTCTTGTACAGGATACTACGTCGCAATTGTTAAGTTCTCAAAGGATTATGCAGTTTTTCCCCTTCCTTGTCTACATGAATTTCTGACATTTTTTGGGAATATTCTTCCTATTTTAGGTAGCCTAGTTAGCCTAAGTTCCTTCCTCCCCCTTATGTCTTATCATGGCTTTAGAGGCTTCAAGTCCGAACGAATGTGGCGTTTTACTGGATCCACTGAATTCCAATTTTAACACGTTTTTCAGTCTTGGCGTCCAACCAGTCAACCGTACCGGAATGTCCAATCCAATTTTCGTCTTTTCAGTATTGCTGGAATCAGGAGGTAGTAGGTTTATCTCCCAATGTAACGTGATTGGGTATGTGTTCTCGGAGAAATGTAATTTGCTTTAAAATTTTCATTCATATTGGTGGCTGTCTCAGAAGTTATGAAAGCGGTATATTGATTCTACAGAGGTAAATATTTAATCCTATAACAAATATCTTGGATGCATAATTTATGAAAGAATCCTGCGCTACACCCGTCAAAAACGTTATCTTTCAAACCATTGAAGGCTACGCGTATTTTTACAAAGAAACCCGTGCTACACCTGTCAAAACTTTGTCTATCTAACACTGAAGGCTGTGCATAGTTTGGAGTGAAATCTTCCTATATTTTATTAAAATACATGCAACTACACCGTTTTCCTTGTTTGATTCAGTTCTTAACTATGGGTCGTTAGTCTGAGTTTTTCTGATGCCAATAAAATTAAAAAGCATTAACTTATTATTTTAGTGTTTTTCGTAGATATAAATCTACTCCAAATTCATTAGCAAATAATGAATTTTGAAGAATTAACATGCAAATTAGCTGGTCTTTGTTTTTGGAAAGATTTTAATTTTGTTTGGATTTAGCAACGTATAGTGGAGTCAGTGGATGACAAATTAAATGATCTTTTAAACTATTAAATAATAGCTGTGAAGATAAGTTTTGGCAAACAGTGCATGATGAGATTGAATCGTGGCAATAGTATTTTTATATAGGCCACTGAGAACTGATCGTGGCGATAGTTAATGTGTATAGGTCGTTGAGAATATACTTAATTAGTCAAGAAATGTCTAGACTGGTAGACGAGTACTATGCTCACAGTGGGTAATTGTGCAACATAATTTTCTGTTTCACTTAATTGAAAAAAAACCCAAAAAACATTAGAATCATGGTTAAATGTATGCATAATTTTTCAGTACTCACACTGTTACACACTACATCACCTTTTTATACTGCATGATGTATAGATTTGAATCATGGACTACTGGCCTGTATTACAATTTAACTTACTTAGACTTAGACTTAGTTCGGCAGCGAGTGCTCTCCATCGAGGTCGATCTGTCGCAATGGTTTCAGCTTCATCCAATGATATGCCCAGGGCTCTCAGATCTTTGATGAAGGTGCGTCGCCATGTAGTTCGGGGGCGGCCTTGTTTCCGTCTTCCCCGTGGCGTCCACGAGATGGCGTTTCTTGGATGCCGTGAGATTGGTTGCCGGAGTACGTGGCCAGCAAAACGTAGCCGGCGCTCTGTCACAATGTCGTTGAGAGAGAGGGCGGGTGCCTGGTCGCTGGTGGATCTCTTCATTTGTGATGCGATCCTTGTACGAGACTTGCAGGATTCGACGCAACCATTGCTGTTGGGCGACGTTAAGCCTCCTTGCGATCCGGGCCGACTTCTTCCACGTTTCACATGCATAGGTTGCAGTCGGGACGACGATGGTATTTAATAGCCGCATTTTCGTTACTACACTGATTTGCGCGTTGTCCCAGATTGGTCGAAGCCGTTGAAAGACTGCCCCTGCCTTCCCTATTCTGCAAGCGACATCGTGGTCGGCGTCGCCATCGTTGGCTAGGGTGCTGCCTAGGTAGGTGAATTTCTCTACCTCCTCAGGTTGTTGCTGATCAATCTTCACGGCGTCCCTTGCTGTGGTATATCCGATCCTCATGATCTTTGTCGTATTCCCGCTTATCCCAACTCCAACTCGGGCCGCTTCGCATTCCAGGCTCATTGTCATTTCTTGCGCTTTTTATACGTGGCGTCAAGGAGTGCGATGTCATCCGCGAAGTCAAGATCAGTTAGCCAGTTTGGTTTCAGCCATGGAATTCCAAAATCATCTCGGTCCATGGCCTTCTGGATAACGAAGTCGATCACCATAAGGAAGAGGAAAGGAGACAGGATACATCCCTGTCTCACGCCAGCTTCGATGGCAAAGAAGTCTGTGGTGCCGTCTTCCGTCCTGACACAGCAACTTGAGTCGAGGTAGAGGTTTCTAAAGACCTCAACGAATCGCTCCGGGATGCCGTACAACCTCGCTATGCTCCAAAACGTCTCCCGATGTATGCTGTCGAAAGCCTTGGTAAAATCGACAAAGTTGATAATGAGCCGCTGTTGGTGTTCCAGGCTCTGCTCGATGATGTTTCTCAGGACGAATATTTGCTCATTGAACGATCGGCCTCGATGAAAGCCTGTTCTTTTCGGAGCTTCGCGTCCACAGCTTCCTTTAGTCGCCGTAGCAGGACAATGCTAAACACATTGCCAGGGACCGAGAGGAGTGTGATTCCTCGCCAGTTGGTACAATTTAACACATAGTTATTATTATTATTATTATTATTATTATTATTATTATTATTATTATTATTATTTTCATAGTCGTTGTTGTTGTCATGGTAACCAATTTGTCACAAGTAAATTTGCCGCAAGCCATGATTCTTTAATTGTCAATATTTATAAGTTTCATCCTTTCATTTACAGCCGCGTGTCCACAAAATTACAATATGTATGACAAGGGCAGTGGTGGAAGATTCTGTTACCGTTTCGTGGCCGACTTCTGCAGAAATCAATCGGCTGCTCAAAAATATTGCCAAAGTCAAGGAGGCAACCTAATCAGCTTGAACGAACCTAATTTTGAATTTTTTCGCCTGAGAGCGGCGGAGGAAAGAGCTTTCTCTGATCAACAAATAAGTAAGACGTAACAATGTATTCAAAGTTTGCTTTTTAAAATTGTTACAATTGTTGCAAAACACATGAATTTCTTGTGTTCCTATAGTAAATGTTACATAGTGATTAGCAGCGTTTTTGATGTTTACTATCTGTATTTTCCTCTCCGGTTAACGTCACAATATGATATCAATCGGCTCGACACTTAAAGGAGTTTGTCAGTTAATAGTCATACAGCGTGAAATTTACCGCATTTATTACATTTACTATTGGCACTACACAGGAAAATGTTAAATTCTGTCTTTAGTTTGCACACCATCAACAATAACAGTCAATCCGTTTAAAATAAGAGTTTTGTCTTTTAATATTGTATGGACTCTTTTTGTGAGATCTAGCTAAAAGATCATGTCATTGATTTATTATCTGTGCTTTCTTTACTCGTTTATCGTTCCTTACATCAACCGATGCTTTTTTTATCCTTTGATACGAAAGATGGTGGATGTTATTCCCTGTATATACCCAACAACTGATCTATTTGTCTATAGATGAATTTAACTATCTAGCAGCCATCCGCCTGTTTAAGATTTCGAAAAAGACAAACTAATGGACACCCACGTCCTTATAAAGAAGGTCATTGGGTTTAGACTCGTTTTCTAATGCCATCTGTAGTATACTGTTTCTTTTTCTTCGCAATTACGATATGTACGAGCCTCGGTAATATGCACAATGCGCCTTGCGTCTGTGTTTGCATCATTTACAGGCTCTGTCGACTTGGGATGTCTTCGGAGTTGCTTTTTATAATAAATATAACTATGTGACATATTTCAAGACAAAACCGGGTGCCCAGAGTGGCCTGGTTGTACAAAGCGCTCGCATTTACCGATCACTGCAATCTCACCGCTGTCTGTGTGAGCTCGAGTCTCAGACTCATCCTATAAGGGTATGTGAGAAAGCAACCAATAGCTTCTCCTGGGTCGGTGATTATTACCGGGGTTTTCTCAGGGTTTATCCTCCATCGGTTTTTCTGACCGCTTTGTTCAGCCTATCTTGTGCTGAGAAATGACGTTAAACCGGAAACATCAACAATACAGAGCCTAGTGCACATGCATGTGCTGGTTTTGTTGTTGTTGTTGTTGTTGTTGTGGGGCTTAACGCCATTTTTCAGCACACGATAGGCTATACATGGTGGCCAGTAGTAATGGTGGAGGAAGAAACCGGGAAATCCGCGGAAAGAACCACCGACCCACGAGAAGCTACTGGCAAGCTTTCTCACATATCCACATTCGCCGAATCTTAGACTCGAACCCACGCAGACAGAGGTGCTGGTTTTGTTCCCTAATGACAGGTTCATTTATAGCAGCTATTTTCTAAGATATTAAGGGATCAAAAGTTATATATATATATATATATATATATATATATATATATATATATATATATATATATATATATATATATATATATATATATATATATATATATCCCCTTTATTATTACTTAGCCAGCTTCTCTCGCTTTATATAATGGTACATCTTGCTACGAATATGTAATTTAATTACTTGTGTGTTAGTTTTAAATTCTTTTTTATTTTATTTTTGTTTCATTACATTTTATTGTAATGATTATTTTTATTGGATTTGAATCACTTTTCGGACAATTGGCTTGACCCGAATAGATTATATGATTTTTTCAGCACTATTTTAGCCTCACCCTGGTTCATAGATCTTGTAAACACTAAGCGGAAATGACTGGCTATTACCAATGTCATTTTCGGCCCACGTGTTAGCTAAATTGGAAACAGCCTTTCTTTTTTATATATTTCCAGCGTGAGAATTTGATTCTTAGATAGGGATATTCTTGCCTACGTGATGATTTTTCATTCTTTTTAATTGCGCTGTTCAAGTTAGAAATCACGTAGCCTGTCACATGAGCCATCATGTGATCTAAAATCGAGGCTTAAAACAGCCAATTGGTAGTAGATTAGTCCAGTCGTATTTTAAACTTTGAGGGCTCAAGAGGTTTTTATTGTTGTTGCCAGATTGCTTTTGAAATTCATCTGGGTTTTTTAATAATTTATTCTCTATAAAACAAAACAAGTGCTTCATATTTATAAAAAGTTCTGGGATATAAACATTCAGTGGAAATTTATTCTGGAATTCTAAACGAAAACATTATAAACTGTGATTCAACGAGGATCTGTTGCCATAAGTACAACGACATCATCTGACATCATCGCCTCCATATTGGAATTTCATCGAGATTCGAACCTGGATTCAATTAGGACTGTTTAGTGATAGGACTTATATTTTTCAATTCTAGGACTAAATTTTGGATTATATTCACAAACTGTTAAGTCCTATTTTCTATTTTTACATTGTTTTCTAGGAAATAAATTATTTTGTTAAAATTTAAAAAGCTTGTTGGATTCACTCTTTTTGTTTTGTTATATTTCTACGATCCTACATGTAACAATCTTACTTCTAACTCGCCTCAATAATATTCCATGTTCCGTTTATCGATCGACAACGGACAGTGTTGGGAAGGGAAAGTTTGCTTAGCTCATTTAAACGGTGTAAAATTTTATGTCGGCTACCATCGCGAGAAACCTTTCTTTATTCTTTATACGCGATTCGGTATGCAGATTGATACACATTCATGAAAAGCTAGCAAATTTTCTGGCAGGCAGCCACGGGTGATAAATAATCTGGGCTTACGACGATGCTACATCGTCGAAACTAGCAAAATGTTATTAACTTCGCGTCATATCCGATGTCGGCGTTTGAGTTCTCAAATGTAAAAAGCAAATAGTTACACATACAGGTTCATTGCAGCTGAAACATTTTTTTTCCCCAAAAGTCACAGATAACAGCTTTAAATGGACTTCATGACATTTAACCTCTTGGAAAGATGGTCACGGATGCTAACTTTTAGTACACGAGACGCTGTTCTTGGTTATGTTTGTATTTATAACTTAAGGCAAGTTTTTTTCTTCAACAAGTATACGTCCTGTAATAAACATAAGGATGCTCTATTTATATTATCGGTTTTAGTTGCGCAATTGGACCATCCCTAATTTGTTAACATATGGAATTATCTAGATCATTTTTTAAGTATACATACTTAATAATTTTAGAATGGAATAATTATTTGTATTGGATGTTTGGATCATCGTGTTTCGCTTTGCGTGTCGTGAAGTACCCGTACTAATATTTGGATTAGAAAGGTTTATTAGTGAATTGTACACGCGTAGAACAAGAAAACCAAGAAAGTGTGAAAGAGTTCGTGGTGTGTGGTAATTCGATAATCATATGCAGTTACTGTAATATTTGCGCCTTCAAGATCCCTTCAGTTGACAATGATTGTTGTCTTGAACTCCTGGTAACTATGTTAGACATAGACTGTCAAAGCCAGACTCGCAGAGAATTTGTTTCATTCGCTCGGAAGTGGGACCCCTTGCATGCCACAATGCTATTATACCTAGTGTCGTGAAACTTTTGACAGGAGGCATCTTCGTAAATGCTACACACATTAAAAAATAGGTCACTATGGCAAATCATTTTGCAGTGACTTTTGTTCGACTGTTTTACTTTGTTTCGGCACTGTTCATGGCAGAATAATGAAACTTGTGATCATATTTGTAATTACTTTCGTCACATTCTTGCACAAAATAAGGTCCTTTGACCAGGCTTTTCACAGGTTTAAGGGTCCCGGTTAAACTTTAAGTTATAATCATGACAACACAAAATTTTTACATGATACGATAGATGCTATCCAACCTAGAAAATGAAACGTTCAGGATGGTCTCTCAGCAGCACACCCTTATAACAAAATAGATTAGTGTTGCATGTAGTTTGTTTTACTAGCTTAGGTTAAATTTTACATTTATAGCATGACGAAATAGGCTTTTAGCTCAGTTGACGTGAAGGTCACAGAGGGTTATGTCATGGGTGTCCGTCAAATACTGCGTAGTGCGCCCGTCCGTCAGCTATTGTTTGTTACCGCTCTGGAGTACATATTTATGATTCCATTTGAATTAAACTTGAGATATGGGTTAGTATTACCAACATCACGGACGAGTTTGGTAATGAGCAAGAGCCCGTGGGTACTAATAAAGCTATCTTTATCGGATGCTTCCAGTTTATTTAATTACTTTACTAAACGTCACAAAGTTGATGCGAGTTTTATCGAACTTGCAATATGGGTTCATGTCATCACGATCTTGGAACGGTTTGATAATGAGCATGATGCCCGGATGCTAATGAATCAATCATGCGTCCCATTCGCTGAGGATGTTACCCTCTTGAGGCCGTATGTCTTTCTGATCAAACTATGAACATATGCTTAAATCATTAAGGTTTCAGGCATATTCAATAATGAGCAAGCTCCAAGCATACTAATTTGACCTTGCATTGCATTTGATTGACGGAACTTGTTACCACCTTGGAATTTATATTTCTTGTCCGATTTTGTCACATTTGAAATGCCGCTTCTATAAGAAAGATCATGGAAAGTGTTGACAACGAATGTCACCACGAAAACAATTTCTGATGCAATCTTTCTGATCTGGCCGAGCCTGCTATCACTCATGAAATCAAATTTGTCATCTGAGTTTGATCAAACTCGGAATTTAAACTTCTATCGTCCTCATCTTGGACTGCTTCAGTAATGTGTGTGATCGATGCGTAGTATGTGGTGATCTTGCATCTGATTGACTGGTCTTCTTGCCACTTTTTAAGCCATATTTGTTATATTGGATACATTTATCTTCAATATCGTACATGAATTCGATTTTTAGCAAGAGAATGTACATATCAAGCATGCCTTCATCTTTAAAATATGCCGTCATCTTTAGAAAATATTCTAGAAGGATATAGTAGAATAAGTAAAATATGATGTAAATTGTGGGAATAGTTTACGCAGGTAGTGTTCTTACAGTACCAAGTCAGCCAATTTAGTGAAATGGGCAACTGTTGGGTCATGTAAGCAATATCAGATCCACCTGGGGCTCTGGATTACATTTTACCTTAATAGATTCCCTTATATCATAACTTGCTGAGATGATGTATTTGTGAGTACTATGCATTTATTAAAATTGGCGAATACTTAACGCTTTTCTTTTTTATTTCTTGCTAATTTATTGTGTACTGCTGAAGTTCGAATACTGAAACATTATCTTGCATCTATTAATGATCAATTCTTTCGACGAATGGAGTAAACTGTGCCCTGCAATTTGTTCCTTTGACTTAATTTCTTTTGACTTAATTAGCATTTGTTCAATGTTCATGGCATGTAGATCTAGGCATTCTATACGTAAACCATTTTATACAGAAGGCCTTTTCTGACCAGTGCATTGAAAAACGTGGAAAAGATCAGAAATGCTAAAATTATAATTGGTGATATTTGTGAAAGCTTTTGACTCAACTATATACAAAGGGACGAACATCAGTAATAACATATAAAGCAGACTTGCGAAACATTACGTGAATGCCAAAAAACCCCCAAAAATCCCCAGAAGATAAAAATGGAAAGAAACACAAAATCTGTCTTGTTTTATTACCTAATGTCAATGCTTATATACATTGATAATGTAGAAAAGAATGCTCTATACTGTTTTGTAACTTGCTCTATACTGTTTTGTAACTTGTATGTCCAGCATCAGGGGCCAGCATGTCAAAGGCCAAGGCCACTGTAGTTTGAATTTATTTCCTGTGTCACAATTTAAGTTTGCAATGCCTTCTGGAAACTGGTTTGGTGTCTAGCTAGGTACTCCGTGACCGCATTCTGGTTAGTCGATGGTTTTTTGTTAGCATTGCTGAGTTCAGACGTTGCGCGTGTTCGTGTTATGGCCTTTATAGCCAATCAGCTAGGCATCAATTCGATTATTTCATTGTTATAAAACTGAATAACTGAGCTAAAATGATTGTTCTAACCGTAAATACATATCCACAGTTTTGAAGAAAAATATAACAAAGGTAAGCTATTTTCAATTACGTGAAGTTAATATTGGGTACCTTTATTACGTATGATTTATATGTCACGACAGCAGCAAGCAAAAAGCGTACTGTAAGTTCTTGTTCAAAAGTTGTTTCTTGCTCTGAGCTACCTTAATGATTGTTTTCTTGTTGTGGAATTAGACGAATTTATTTCATGTCCAAAATGTGTTCATGTATTTCGTTGACAAGTGATATCATCCACGAATATCAAAATAAAACTTAGCCTATTGAGAAAATATAAGTAATTCATGAGAAGCGAGAAATATTTACAAAAAAAAAAAGAAAAAAAAAAAAAGAAAAACAAAACAATGAAACCATCACCACCCTCCAAAATACCCCAAGTGTTATGCAGCTGGATACTTTTGTGATATATTAAAAAAGGGACAAATGCCGAGACCAAAAGCAAGGCATTATTGGTTGACAGGATATACGAGTTCAAAGAAATTAAATAACGTCCGGCAGAATTGTCGTTGGTTTCTTCAGAGAATTTCACCATTATAAGGAACAAGTTCCCTCTACAAACATTTTCATGACACCACCCATTTATGTTGTAGTTATCCTTAATAGATGTGTCAATTGGCCCCCCCCCCAAAAAATAAATAAAAAAAAAATAAAAAAAAATCAACCGACTGTTTAATATACACATTATTGCAATAGTGATTACGCCCTGCATTAATTATTGTGTTGTTAATACAACATGTAGAGTAGTCAATTATAAGCTGATATTACTCTATTACTCTGTGTTCTGCTGATGTACATCACTTTCGTTTCAGAATAAATTATTCTGGTATAAATTGATTCACATTTGTTATGTAGGTATCCCTGGCCTTAACCTGCAAACGTGTCGCCACTTCTGGACAAGCGCCAGCGACTTCGGCCGAGAGACTAAGTTCCGCTTTATCAACGGTCACGAGATTGACCCGAACAGTATCGTGTGGGTAGAGCCTGTGGTATTCAACACAGGAAAAAACTGTGTCGTTATGGATGGATATAATCAGTACCTACTAACCGATTTCAACTGTGCTCTACAGCTGGCTAGTCCACTCTGTCAAATTTTCCTATAAAACTATTCTTTCAAATCAGCCGTCTTTATTTGAATTAAGGATCGAACAGAATATAAAAAGTTATAAAGAATAAATATTTCTTGCTTCATTTTCGTTTTTCCCTGCTGTGTCTCGCCACGTGTTTTAACTTTCCAATATCGCAGCCAAGTAAAGCTCCTCCTCTGTCTGTCTGTCTGTCTGTCTCTGTCTGTCTGTCAATATCTATCTATCTATCTATCTATCTATCTATCTATCTATCTATCTATGTATCTATCTATCTATCGGTCTGTCTGTCTGTCTGCGTGGGGCTCTGGAGTTACGTATTTTGCATAGGGTTAGAATTTTAAAGAAAAAAAAAATTTCCTTTTCTCCGCACTGTTTATATTAATTAAATACACCTTGTATATGTTAGGTATTGATCAAAGGACCTTTAATTCCCTTATTGATTGATGTGTGTAATATGAGTTATAGAGTACAGCTTGGCCTTCTTACTTCAGATGTGTACCTCTCAAAACTCTGCTAGCTTCGCTCCGTCATTTTCACTTCCTGAACTTCAGAGGTAAATTGTAAAGAGCCAATATTTTTTTTTTTTTTTTTTTTTTATATATCTGGTAACTCATTCATTGCACTTTCAGAAGCTGATGTTGTCTATTATGGCAAAATTCGTTTTTCCTATTTTAATAACTCCTAAAGATAGTGTACTTCAGACTAATTCAGGCAGATGTTTTGCTGGACACGGTAGCAGGTCATATTTTAGTTAGCTGTGTTCTTAAATCACGTACAGTTTTCTCAACTGCAATATCCAAAGAAATTCCAGCCGCAGTACATGAGAGTAACATAGAGGTATACCAACATTCTCTCCACTGTGCATGTTGAAAATATAAACAACTTCACCTTGTACCCACCACTATCACATTAGTTCATAACATCTGTAGAGCGCCCCCTTAGTGTCCATAAAACATAGATCCACACACTTTTGACTTCTTTTCTTTCTTAGTTGGAATGACTTCGGTCGTACTGATATGTCTTGAGCTTAATTTGAAAATGGTAATATTTTCGTGAAAGTGTGTTCATATGTGTTTGTGTAAAACGTTTTGTTCTTTTGGGGTTTGACGCCAATGCTCGGCTTAAGAAGGGCTATACATTGCGGCCAGTATTACTGGTGGAGGAAGAACTCCGGGGTGGAGTTGGGGGAACCTTTGGGAACCACGAACCTATCGGAAGCCCGTGTCAAACTTTCTCTCATAACCCACATTGGCCGAGCCCGAGACTCGAACGCATGCGGACAGATGTGAGATGGCAGTGATCAGAAAAGACTAACGCTTTGGACCACTTGGCCCCCTTGTGCTAATGTGTTAAACGTAATATTATACATGCGCACTGGAGCAGTGCCACAGTTGAATTCGTCAATTGTCTAGGTAGACGGTTCTGCAAGTCGTGCTCTTTGCTGTGGTAAGCAGTTCTTAAAAGTAGTCGGCAATAACAGCATGTCCAAAGTAGCACAAAGCCGTTTTCGCTTACTGCTCCAGCTTAGTAAGTAGTGTCACAAGTACGAAGGCACCAGCTATAGAAATAAATATCTAACCATGAATATGTTTACATTTTCGTATTCGTCAGGAACGACGAAAGCGAATCTGAGAAACCTGACATAGCAAAGCTGATCCTTTATTACAATATACTTTATAATCACACCAACCATCATCTACGCAAAGGGTCAATATCCCGAAAATTCGCCATAAAAGAGGAAAAAGGACTATAATCAAACCAATTTCCCCCTAAAGGCAATGAAGATGAAAATTATGGTAAACAAATAAAACCGGAACAGAGTATGAGCAGCATCTCAAGATTTGTAGACCCAAACGTCTGTAACCCGGCAAACACGTGTTTTTTATGTACCAAATTCGACTCCTTACACTCACATCATAAACTTGCCACTTGTAATAACGAAGGAGAAACTTGAGATATTTTACTCTAGGTCAGACATAATAAACTGCTTTTTGTAAATTGAAAATGTTGCACCATGTTCTTTTTTAATAGCATGGTTGAACTTTGCGAAGACTCATTGCAAAATTGTTACCCTACAGTTGCCAGTTGTATTCACTATTAAGGAAATGCCGTGCTGTCTGAAGCAGATAATTGATGAGAATGACCGCATTTTTGTGCTGACAAAAGTTACTTGAAATGGTATAAATTACAATAATTTTGCCTGTCCTTCAAATACAGGAACCGTACCTTACAGCATAGGCTTTTCTTTTTCCTGCAAGCGGTCTTGTGATCTTATAAATATTCATGCAAGAAAAAGTAGCTGGCTAGCTTTTTATTGATTTTTAATTTACCGCTGAAGTTCGGAAAGTGAAAATGACCGAGATGACATGGAAATTTCTGCGAGAGTCTAAATGCAAATCAAACCCTGTCATTCAGATATAAACTAAAGAAAACTAACTTCATTAAACCTCCACAGGATAATACATATTTTCCTTAAAATAGCAATGATTGCTTCTGCGGCAAATTAAGGCACTATATTTTCTATAAATGTTGAACCCTATTTTATATAAAACAACCCCCGCAAACCACCCCCCCCCCCCCCCCCGCTAAACTAGGGAAAGGCAAATTCAGTGCGTAAAATTTGTTATTGTTAAAGATGAAACATATTGGTCACAACGTCTGTGTGTTTATCGTGCGTCCGTCTGACATAACAAATCTTGGCTTTTGAAGAATAATATCTGTGAATATCTGTGAAGCACCATTTCCGAGGTTTGCGGACCATCTCGAAATAAGGTACGCGAAAATGTGAATGGTCGGTGTCACATAGGAAATTGTTTAAAGGTGTAGCATTTAGATGATTACATTTTATTATATCTCCAGTTTGTAACTGTGGGTTATAAGTTCTTTCCAGCATCGTTTCCAAGGGAAGAATACAGTCTCAACGGATGGTAATCGAAGAGGTGAAAGGTCGGAGTCACGGGAAATCGGTTCAAGGTTGAGGATTTCGATGGTTACAAGTCTATGGATCTAACGGTATATCGTATTATAATGTAAATTTGTCCCAGACATATAAAAGAATTTAAAATAATACGTGACATATTTATACAGGTTTAAACATGCAGATTTCGAGGTTACAGATGTTTGTTAGTTTTCTAAACTGAAATGGATTAATAATGTATGGCGGTTCGTCCGCTCATTCTTAGTTTGATGTTTTCTCAAGCACTATTGCAGGTAGTGTCGCATAGTTTGGTATTTAGATGGGGAGGGATAACGTTTACACTTTGTGTTCTCAGATACTATTTTTTATTCAGACATATAACTTAACATGCAATACTTTTCGGGGCACCGAGTGGCAGAGTGGTCTAAAGCGCTCACCGTTACGGATCATTGCCATCTCATCTCTATCTGCGTGGGTTCGAGTCTCGGATTCGGCCAATGTGCGTATGTGAGAAAGCTTGCCAGTAGCTTCTGATGGGTCAGTGGTTCTTCCGGGGTTTTCCCGGGTTCCTCCTCCACCATTTATACTGGCCTCCATGTATAGCCTGTCTAGTGCTGAAAAATGTCGTTACACCCGACAACAGCAGAATACTTTTATATAGTTATCAATGAAAACAATAGGTTACAACGACACTGACACATATTTCACGGTTTCCAACCTGACTCTACTGGCATTGGCAGTTTTCTTGGGCAGTATAAAGTAAACAGCTGGGAATGTCATAATTAAGCTTCACGTCGAAAGTCGAAAACGTGCAGTTAATACATCACGCTGTAAAAGGGCATTATGGGCAAAAAGCTTTCACGAAAGGTTGAGAAAATATCGAGCAGCAGGAATCACAATGTGCAACAGGTTTCTAGGCGTCACCGTGTTCCGGGCCTAATTGATCTTATAGTGAGTTTTAATGTGTGTATAGGTGTGCGTGTGTGTGTGTGTGTGTGTGTGTGTGTGAGAGAGAGAGAGAGAGAGAGAGAGAGAGAGAGAGAGAGTGGGAATCGAACCATTCTGATCAGCTATTAAAGTCGTACAATGTCTTTCCTAGAGCACCACTGCTCGCTTCGCATTAAAGTCAAGACCATTAGGAAGATTTCAAGCATCAATCGAGTTGAAAGAAAACGTTCCAGGATTGTCACGACATAACTAGCTTAACAAAACTTATGTCATAAAATACGTTTTACCTTATTGTACAGGCGTTACGTGGCTTTTCTAAGGTTTTCACTGGTAAATAGTAAAAATACTTATTTTAGAAATTAAATGCTAACCTTCAAATTGTTTACAATCTACAATTTACATTGCTCCAAGTGATCATCATTTGCCTTAATATGCAACTATATTAACAAGATAAAATGATCCTAACATTTCCAGTCAAAGAATCCAGAAGAATATTCAAGGTAAGCTTCATTGTATGTAAATGCGGTTGGATTATTATGCTTTAAAGGACACGATACATTTTTATTTTCCATCTTGAGTTATTTGCTTTAAAAATTTTGCAATAGAACAACGATGGAACTAAGGAATGGAAAAACAAATATAATAAGCGTATTCGTTTTGTTGGTTGAAAGCTATATATATATATATATATATATATATATATATATATATATATATATATATATATATATATATATATATATGTGTATATATATG
>JAECUM010049695.1:0-15211 GCA_016617855.1 Megalonaias nervosa | reverse complement strand
AAAGAAGAGGAAATGAAAAAGCAACAAAAGGAGTGGCAAACTTTGAACAGCGAACAGAAGAAATGAAGTGAAAACAAAACTGTGAGATTTTTACGGGAAATTTTTTTAAGGAATTAAATCACCTAAGGGAAGTGTCTGAAACGTTTTTAGCCAAGTCCAAGAGAAAGAGACCTCCACGATTCAAGAATATTAAACCTTCCATAACCACACTGACGTCCAAGTCCCTTTAACTTCCTTTTACTCACTCCTTTTTGCATTTCTTTACAGCAATGTGTTCTTCTGCTGTTACTTCTGCTTGTCTTCTTGGTATTTATTTGCTGGAATGAGGTCTTCTGTTTTCCTTCATTTTGGATTATATCATCGTGATACATCAAGACTGTTGGTACATCAACCTATTCAAGACTATTGGTACATCAGCACATTCAATATTAGAATTCATTCAGAACTCAGAAATTTTAGACTTGTGAAACGAAGTTTCGGATTATTTAGGATTGAATTCACAATACTGTAATTTCCTCTTTAAGTTTCACTTTGTAACTTAGGTAAATAAATTATTTATTAATTTGACTAAACCTGTTTGTTTCGTTTCTTTCTGTTACATACTTAAAATCATAGAGTCGTAACACCTGCTTTGGGGTTCATTTTCTTTGTCGTTGTAGATATCCGGTATCCAATTGTACTTTCTCTTAACGGATATAACAGGTATCTTGACTTTTACCTCAAGAGGAGTAGTCTGGAGCATATCCAGTTGCAAAAGCGTATTCTCGAGGATTTGCTGTAGTTCTTTAGGAGATCGTTTCATTTACTTGGCCACCGATAATTGCATTTACATCGATCGACGTGGAAGCTATTAGCATGATATCGAAGAAAAATTTGTAAGAACGTGGGAGGATGAAAGTGCAAAAGAGACTATTGAGTTTGTCATTGGTGGACCAAACACTTACTGCTAATAGTCCCGAGGTAAGCAATGACAACAGCATACGAAATGTAAAGTAAACTGACTATCGTTTAATTTAAGGGTTTGACGTTGAGTATTAAAAGAAGCCTTAACGTCAGGATAAGATTTGGACTTTCGTTTCCTAAAGTTCATGCACATAAGATTGTAGGTTTGTCTGGTCATTAAATCGTCAGTCAGCCCTTGGAAATAAAATTTCAGATCGTCTTTGAGAAACGAGAGAGAGAGAGAGAAAGCAAATACTTCTCAATCATGAAATGGACCTGCTGAGGCGCAGTTGAATGGCGTCGAGTGCAATCCTGTGCCATGCGGCCAGATACATGTCGTATACTGTGACATTAGCGACGTAGCACGGCCTTATACCACTTTAGAAAGCTGTGGCGTCAGTGTGCCAATGTATAGATGTCAACCATGCACTCACAAATCACTCTGGATACCACAAGATCATTGAGAATAACGAATAAAATAATAATACACGTTTCTTGCGACTCTACCAGGCAATTGTGATTTTGCCAGTCGATTCCAAACGTGCATAGTGATATGGCATACACAATTTGTGACGATCTAATCGCAAATTGTTAGCAAGAGCAGGAATTGCTTACATTTGACAAAGGAGACCAAATGCAGTGTTTCAGTTGTGGTGTGAAACATAACGAATTGGGGTATAAAGGTTCAGCTTTCCTTGAACTTATCAGATGCTCTGTATGTTTTCGGTCTATATTATTATCCTATTGGTTACTTGAGAAGAGGAGAAGATTCGTGGTTTACTTCTACAGCTGTGAGTGATCATATCTAGAGAGTTAGTAGAGATTCAAGTGGAACGTTAAGAACAACTGCATTATGAGCAACATTTACGTTCTGACCACTGTTTACGACTCTATTGTCTTATACTAAGTGACAGAAAAGAGCGAAAACCAACTCGTTTTGTAACATTGAACAAATAATTTACTTCCCTATAATACTAAGTGAACTTAAAAATATTTAACAAAACTTACAGTATTGTGAATTAAATCTCCAACTAGTCCTGAACGTTCTATCACAAGTCCAAATGTTTGAAGTTCCAACTGAATTCCAATGGTATTCCAAATAAATCCAATATTGAATGTGTTGATTGGTCTGTAGACTCTAACGTGGGAATATACCAATGACCTGGGTTGTGGTAAGGTGTTAACAGTCTTTTTGATGTATCGCAATAATATAATCCAAACATGTTATTGCCTGACTTCACTATAATTCCAAATTAACGTTTCTGTCCAAGAATATTATTGAGCACTTTGTAATTCCAGTGAATAATGCTTTGAACAAATACTTCCACCCAAATTAAAAATTGAACACAACACAAAAAATGAGTCTGCTTTGGATGATAAGGCAACAATGAATAATACGTAGGTCAACAAGATTATATACTGATCTTCACGGCCTAGATCGCAATTACCATTTTCTGGAAATACTCTGCCACCTTAATGGAATTTTCCATTCTAGAAGTTTCTAAGGCATCTCCCAGTCAGCAACCTGCACATCCATGTCCCCACTGCAACAGACTCTTCCGGGCCCGGATTGGACTGATTAGCCATCTCCGGACCCACCCCAAGTGAATCGATGACATAAATGCTCCTCATCGACACCGATGGACGAACATCATATTTTAAATGCATGTGGTTTACACTACAACATCCAAACATTACGTAATCTCTATGACTGTTACTAAAGACGATAGTTCAATATTGCGTTACATCTTTGAGACGATTAACAATGTCGGTACAAAACACAACAAATGTGAGTCGGAACACCATTTCACTTTACCAAGACTAGCTCAAAATGCAAGTGTAAGATGTCTAGTGTTGAGTTATAACTTTTTACAGATTATGACATGTTCCGGAGGGTCGAGTCAGGAATAAGAGATGTAATTAGTCAGGAATAAGAGACGTAGTTAGTCAGAAATAAGAGATGGAATTTGGAATAAAAGATGGAGCTGGTAAGTCATAAGAAATGGATTTAGGAATAAGAGATGGAATTAGTTAGGAATAAGAGATGGAATTAGTTGGGAATAAAGGATGGAATTAGGAATAAGAGATGGAATTAGTCAGGAATAAGAGATGGAATTAGTCAAGAATAAAAAGAGATTAGGAATACAATATGGAATTGGTTAGGAATAGGAGATGGGGTTAGTTAGGAATAAGAGTTTGAAATAGTCAGAAATAATTGGTGCAATTAACAGGAATAATTATGAAATTAACCAGGAATAAGAGATTGAATTAGTTGGGAATAAAAGATGAAGTTGGTCAGTAATAAGAGATGGAATTAGTCATTAATTAGTAATAAATGATGGAATTGATCAAGAACAAGAGATGAAATTATCCAGGAAGAGAAAAAAATGAGTCAGTGATAAAAGATTTAATTAGTCAGGAATAAGAGATGGAATTAGTGAAGAATAAGAGATGTAATTAGTCAGGAATAAGAGACCGAATTGGGAATAAAAGATGGAGCTGGTCAGTCATAAGAGATGGAATTAGTCACGAATAAGAGATGGAATTAGGACTAAAGGATGGAATCAGTAAGTATTAAAGAGATGGAATTGGCCTGATACCACACAAACAAACTAAGCCAATAGCGAATTCAATGCCCACTAAGATGGCAAGATGACGTGGACGCATAAAACCAACAACGAATCTGGGTATGATAGGTCAAGGTCATTCGTTACATATCTAGATCCCAATATTACATATTTGGGCCATCAGCCAATAGTTGAGCCAAGTGATACATACATTAGATGAGAGAAATAAAATGCAGAAGAACGTATAGGACAATAGTGATACTGGTTGCTTGTTATAATAGACTTGAAAATCCCATTATGTCTGCACGAATATTTGAAGGATCACCCGTTTGCTTCAGAGAAATTAATTTCAGACCAAAACAAAGTATCTCCTATGCAAAAGGACTTGATTGAGATCTACAATTCTGCAAATGAACCAAACAATTGTTTGCATACCAAAACAAAACAAATATATGACACATTAAAGAAACTTTAATCTTTACGTAATTAGATCTAACACTGAAAAAGAGCACAGTTATCTTATTCGGCTGAAGTTATACATATAAATGAACAGACATTTTAGACCTAAAGGTAACAATTAATTCACAGAGGACTTATTTAAACTGATGAACGACTTATTTCTTGGAAAGCAGTTGGAAACCATTAGAAATTGTACAAGCTAGAAAAGAAAAAAAGACTGATATTATCATTTTCAAAGTGTAAAAGGATATAACTTTCCCTAACAGAAGGATTGTTGAGCTAGTCAGTCTGAAGGAAACGTGAATGAAATTTAAAAATCCGATCTATAGCAGGTGTTATGGATATCCACGTGGTTCATGTATGAATTCTACTTCAGCAATTCGAACACAAATACATCAATATAATCCGAATCTTCTACTGTTACGGATTCATAGTCATGCTATGTCTAACTAGATAAACTATACAATGACAAGAAGGATAAATCAAATTCAATGACACAAAAGTAATAATCCCAAAGACAATTTGTTGGTTTCCTAAAAGCAAATAAAAATATGGACAAAACAGGAAGTCGTTTGCAAAGAAATATTGGAATACATGATTACAAATATTTAATCACTCCAGTTGAAATGAATTGTCTTTTTCAGCATAGAAGATACCAGGTAATATATTTCCCGATGCCATTCAATCAATAAATGTTTCCTATCAAAATCAACAAAGCAGCTTTTCGTTCTTACGATGATAAAAATCATTTAGTGGATAATGTGAAAACTCTACCTTACAGACATGTTAGTACCGTTGATGAAAGGAAGGTCAAGTCTTATTTAAAATTTGCTTCTTTTGATCTATTTTAAATTATTGGAAATTTCTTCATTTTCTCGTCTGGAGTAGCATAATCATCTTCATAAACTGTTTCTATTGCTGTACTGTCCTTAGCGTCGAAGACTTCCATCACTGTACATTGTCTAAAACATTTAAAACAGATTAATACGTTTTGCACGATAACACATACTAGTATTTCAAATGTCTACCAGGACAAGCTATTATAATTATTCAGCTGGTTTCTTTTTTTACGCCCACAAGATTCCAGCAATCATCCTCAGAAAAGAAAAGTATTGATTCTTTGGTATATATCAGCAAGTATCTGAAACCACTTAACTTATCTTCGAGATCTGTCATGATAACCTTTCATCTTTGAGTAACCACTTTCTATCTTACATGATCACCACAAGAAGACGCATAAGACGAAAAGCATCGTCCTGAATGTTTAAAAATTGTATTACCAAATCTTCTTCTCTCAATCTATCATTCACGTTGTCATGTGCATATTACCTATTTTCATTGCAATTATCTTCCTTTAATTTCTCTCACGCTTCGATGACTGCATGGTGTTTACTTCTACTATCATCAACTTCATTAAGATCAACTTTCTGTAAATGATATTCCTTGTCAAATCATATCTCTTGCTGACGTGGACATTTATTCTGCTGGAGATAAGTCTATACTATTGCATCCTCCATTTACTGAGCTGCGTTCATTAATGAGAAACATTTCCAACTTCTGCCAATAGGCATTTTATCTTGTGAGAAGTATCTAGGTGTAAAATTATATTCCAGTACAAGAACGTAATTCTCTTTCAAACAGTATCTAAGCGTTTCATTTACACTGAATAAATTAATCCTATCTGTAAATCAATATTTTAATGGAACATAGCACATCTTAAATATTAACTTAAAAATTTGTATAATTATGTTTTATTTGTTTGAATGACATGCGAAGTGTCTTTTGGCGGGTAACGAGATAAACATGATGGAACATGCTTAAACCCATAGCTGTCAGATAACAACCTAATTGAAATTAGATACTTAATCACTTTTAAAAGCGCTTTCACAATTTCTCTATATGCACTTTGTTTAATAACAGTATATGTTCTGTTCTTAAATCTTTTTCAGTCCTGTTCGGTACTATCTGAAAATGGAACAACACTATGCATCAAAGTATTGATTTGATATTGTCCACAAAATCCTGTTTGTGTTTTTATTTTCTTTTTCAACGTTCTAATTCATTCAAACGACGCAGAATTATTTGAAATCAATCCGTGTTCGTTTCAGCTAGGAATGCTTCTATCTTTTCGTTTATTTCGAGTTTTATTACACCAGTGCTACCACTCAATGAGCCGATCTTGTCAACAGCTTGAATCTTGAGTGCATCAGTGTCAGTTACAAACATTTGTTCCAAATCATTGAACCTTTGTTTCATCTTTCTCATCATCTTGTCTATTTCCTCAGTGCTGTATTGCTCAGAAGTAAGCCATCTACTAACTCTTCATGAGAATATTAATTTGTGTCTGATTTAGATTATTTTCTTATCAATAACAGTTAGATATCTTTAAATATCTTGGTTTTCTCTGCAATTTCATTATTTTATACTACTCTCACAATCAAGGAATAACTGTTTGCTTTCGTTTCAGGTCAGCACTCTTTGTGCTGAAATCAATCATTATCGTTTCAAAAACTTCTTCATCGTTCTGTTGGATTTATTTATGTAATTGCTCTTGTTGAGACTGCAAAGTACCATAGTTTTTCAGCTATACTTTGCTTTCATTTCCTCTACATCTCTACCTCAAGTATAGGTCGCTGTGACAGTCCTTTCTTTCACTAAGCATAACTATTGTATGATATTAGTAAATCGTTTGTATAGCAGTAGATAAAATATTGAATCAAACAGCTTTATACCTCTGATATGTGTCTAGCTATTTCATTTTCATTTTTTAAAATAGGTCTTGATGTGTTAACTGTGTCAAATTTGTGCCTACTTTTTGACTTTTTCTACAGCATTCCGGACACAAATGACATTCACTCGTGCTCCTATTATATGCCTTACAGTTTTGTTACAGCCTTTTTTTTTTCTTTAGGTTGTATAGAGAGAGGCATAGACATGTATAGAAATTGGTATCTCATGACATTGTTTTCCGTTCCTTTCTTGCTCAGAACTTAGCATGAACTTGTATTGGGGTAAATGCTGCACAATAGAGGGTAGATAATGTTACAAGAAAATAAAGTATGTGTCTGACACTTAAAACAAACGTACCAAAGGGGAGCAAGTGAATGTCATACTCCACTCATCCGCAGCTGGATTATGCATAAGCTAGAGTAAAGCTTCGTTAAGAATATAACCGAGTAGGCAATACAAGAATAATCAAGCATGCGGTATATATTGTTTTGATTAAAAGTCGCAGATTCTAAATAAATACTGCATCCGAAGGACTGCCCAATCTTCCTCCAACTTTATACTCTATTAACGACCGTCTAAATTATCAATTATTTGAATTGGTCAAGACGAACACAGGATATTACCAAGTAATACACATCACCGACTGTGGAATCTAACTTGTAATAAGTATGCTGAGGTGCCATTCACTGAAGTGTTTACGAAACTTTAACAGAGTTGGTCAGACACACTTTATAACAGATACTGATACACCGTGACTGACCTATACCTGCTATGACTGATCAGCACTGATCTGATTGACTACTGCCTGTTGCAATGGTGAAACATGCCGGGAATTTGAATTCAATCAGTCACTCAAAAATATAATGAAATTTGCTTTAAGCTGTATAGCAAAATGGCTATTTGCATTTTGCGTAAATTGTGCAATTATATTTCTAAGAGAAAGTGTATCATTCAAATGTCATGTTCAATTTCATTTGTTTATGTTTGTTTATTTTACATACAGGGGCTAATGTTCTTCTGTTCTATATCTTTTTCTGCTATTCCATTAATTTCATATTTTCTGTTATAAATTGCTCGACCCGGCAATAACACACTTGGTCAATCATCTCCTAGACATCGTTAACCAAAGCACAATACAAGTAGGGGGATATAGCATTATCATAACATATTATTATCATCTCACTCTGTTACGCCCTAACACCAATTTTCAATGACCAATACCTATTTTGACTGACCAATACTTATTCTGACTAATCAAGAATTACTCTGACCGATTAACGCATTGTTGACTGACCAACACAAATTTAAACTGACAATGACTTACCCTAACTGACCAACATCTATTTTGCCTGACCTACATATATTGATATATCCCGACTGATCTAAGCCTATTTTGACACACCAAAGCTTATGTTGAATGACCAACACCTGTTCTGACTGATTAGACTATTTCAACGGACTAAAACTAAGCATAGTCACACTTACACGAACACAGTATTAAAATATAACTACAATCTAACAATCTTCATTTGCACCCATCACCCACGCTTATCCATACATACGTATGGAACGGAGGAGAGAAGCAGAAGATGGATATTAACACACTCAAACAACTACCTTCACAATCTCACACTCACCCATAATGCAAAACAACTGAACGAAAAGGGATGTATGGGATGGTCATTAACAAAAATAATCAGAATCCAACGCCACAATTAGACACCCTCTATTACTATCCAACACCTACCCTTACAATAGAAAGGAAAGGGGGAAGCAGATTGAGGAGAGGATATATTCGCGCTGCGATTAAGCAAGTACACACAAACACGTATACACAACATAAAAGTGGGCAATGATTATTAGTAGTCTCAAAGGGACCTTTGATTAGGTGATAATAAATGTTGTTTTATATTGCAGGCACCCTTGTTCTTATTTGTGTGTTTGTTTGTTGTTTGATTGTTACTTAATACTTAGGTTATTAGTTAAAGGATTGTTTCATTGCTAATCCAAATTAGAAAAAGAGCCGTTTACATATGTCACGGTCTCTAACTTGTTTATTAATGAACTTTCTGCACAGAAAATCGCACGCATTTCTCTATTCATCGTTTTTCTTCTGTCTATCAAATTAGAATCAGCTGGTTCCTTCCAAAAATGTACTGCAAATATGAGTATACAAAATTTGCTTAGTAACGAGAATACAAGCAAAACTAAATAAATAAATAAATAAATAAATAAATAAATAAATAAATAAATAAATACATATATAATAGTTATTTTAAAACGTTTCACAGAACTCTTGTGAAAATGCTGCCAAAACGTATTAACAGGGGATATAAAGATATTACTTCAATTACGTCCTTTATTTCGCCATTATCATGAACAACGGTTTTGATTCAGCAATACATTGTGAAACAGATGTACAACACTGTTAACTTTTATTAAGCCAAGGGTAGAACACTCTGTTTAATCATGCAGTGACCATTCTTTCTACTGACCGAAGTAATGACAAGAGTTTCATAAATATTTTTATTCAATAATTATACATTTACAATTCACAATTAGATTCAAACCTACTGCTCTTTCAAACTACCTCACTTCTCTATCTTTAATCTGGAGATAGCAGTCAGTTCTCCCATTTCCTAATTTGAGCCTTGTTTAAAGCTGCCTGTTGTTTCCACGCTATTTGGAGACCCCGTTTTGCAATGTTATTACTTTTGAACTTCAATAAATATGCGAGTTTGTGTTTCACGAAGAGTAACAATGCTTGCTGTTATGTTCTCCTTTCTGGACGTAGAAACTAAGAACAGAAGCAGTGACTAAAAGAACAATTTATTGTATAATTAATGTTTAAAAGCAGAAGGCACTTGACGCCAAAATTAGAATTGAGAAATATTTTTGTTGACAAAGTCTGCAGAATGTTGCAGTTTCTTTCATAGAATTAATAAAACCATCCATCTGCACTACACAAATATAACCGGAATTCCAATTTATAGATTATGTTAGACGGTGACATGTAGCAAACCTTATCATCATTTCCGTAGGCGTCGTCAAAGTAAGTGTTGGTTAGTAAAAGTAGGTGAGGGTCATTGGTTTAGTTGTTCAGTCCAAACAGGTGTTATTATGTTAGAATTGGTGCTGGTCTATCAAATAGTGTTGGTCGGTCAGAATATGTGGTCATTCAGAACAGGAGTTTGTCAGCCAGAATTCTGGTGTTCAGTCAAAATATTTCTTTCTAAGTTAAAATACATTGTCATCTGTAAGAATATATAAGGGTCAGTCATTGTACATATCTGTCTGTCGGAATATATGTTGATCAAAACAGTCTTGGAGTTGGACACTCCGTATATGTGTCGTGTTACGACCTTATGGTTTTAAACTAAGTAACAGAAAGAAGCGCAACAAGTTTACTAAAATTAATAAATAAAGTCAACATTAGGCAAACATTCCTGTTCGATTGTGGAATAATTTCTCTCGTGCTTTTTTGCATTTTCGGTTCCTTGCAAAACCTCCATCAACACCAATATCACTTGCATCAACAGTCATTTTACAAGATTGTTTGAAATCTGGAACATATAAAGTACTGTCTTTTTATTTATTAGGAGTGTCCGGACATTTTTCAGACCAATGAAACTTTGATTTCTCACTTAACAAATTGGTCAGGAGTTCAGCAAGTATGGAAAAACTTGAGCAAAATTTCTGTTAGTATTTAGCCAGGCCCAACAACCATCAGTCGATTTTCACTGATAGGCTCTGGGAATTCAGAAATAGCTTTGACCTTTACTACTATAGGTTTAACTTTATCGTGTCCAACAGTATGTCCTAAAAATGTAACGCAAGCATGGAAAAACTAGCGTGTACCTAATAAATTATCCAATTTGCATCTCTGAGCCGGTCAAAGAATTTCTGAATGGTTTCCATATCATCTTCCAGGGTATCGTTGTACATGTTGAAGTCATCGATGCATATGTCACAACTATCTAGAACAGATGTAATCATGTTTACGGAGAACTTTTTATAACACATTATATAGATACAGTCCATTTTTACGGAGAACTTTTTATAACACATTATATAGATACAGTCCATTTGGAGTTGCAAGTGCCGATTTTTATTTTGCTCTTTCCGTGAGTGGAATTACCCAGAATCCTTTCAAAACGTCAACCTTGGTGACATATTTTGCATTTCCAATTCTGTCAATGCAGTAATCGGTTCTTGGCATTGGACACGAATCCGTTTTGGTAACACTATTAACTTTTCTATAGTGTGTACACATATTCAAAGTATTGTCTGACTTCGGCACAAGAATACATGGTGCCCACCGATTACTTTTACTTGGTTCTATGAAATCAGATTCCAGCAAATATTACCTTTCGGTTTTTAAACATTACTGCTTGATAGAATTGTAATGATTCTGTTTTACAGCTATAGAATTCTACAATTTCAATGTCTTGGTACATTTATTCATTTTGGAACATCTGGAAAAAAAGTACTCATTTCACATATTGTATGTTTTAGTTCACTCTTTTCTGGTGATCGTAGATGCAAAAGGTTTTGGTCCAGATTGTTTAATATGTCTGAATTCCGAAGATCGGATAAACCAAAGTTACTACTGTAGGATTAGATTTAATCAGAAACGGCATGCTCTTTCTTTTTACAAACATTGCATGCATGAAGAGATAAGGATTTCTGTTCAATTTTATCAGACGTGTGAGTTCTAAAAGTTGTGCCAGATTGAGATTTGGAAACAGACATATGAGATTGAGAAGATTTGTTTGCCGAAAGAAATATTTGAGAGGAAGACTTTTTGCTAAGGGAAACTTCGTGAGTCAAGTAATAATAATCAGCTAAGCGAGCAACGTTTCTCACCTTTTCCTCATCAAAATAGGTCTTGACATTACTGTGGATTCAATTATTAAACGCTTCAATTAATAGTTTCTGTCTGAGGTTATCATAATCTTTATCAACCTTCACCCCTATCAAAACAATGTTCTTTTTTCATGCACATTCGACATGTGTCGCGTTTCGCTACTGCTGCTACTATTTACAAACCTCGGTCGATATGCCTAAGACGCCAACTCACTACCAGTTAAGATAGAATCATTAACCGAGTTATTATCAGCACATGCTTGCACTTATAGCGAAATGCAGACTTCGCGAGCCTTATACTTTATTATAATAAAGCACAATTCTCTCGTAGCTATTTCATATTTCCAGCAATTTTCTCAAAATGAGTGAAGTATTTATTGTGATGTATATCTATATTTCTGTACTTACTGGTACATGGTTTCGCCAATATTTTTGTAAATTTTATTCATGAATGTAACTTGTAGTATTATCTATAGCTAAATTGTGTGTACATGTACATGTTCTATTTTAACATGTTCAGAACGTCAAGATTGCATAGGATCTTTAAATAGCATGCTCAAATTACTAATAAATATATATTAGTAAACATGTTGAAAAGTTTGGGGTTGTTTCCCCCTGGACAGTTCTGTCAGGTGGGTTCTTAGAAAATTTAAGTAATTTCCCATTGGAAGGGTTCGATCGGTGATGAATATTTTTCCTGAATTGTTACCTAGGAGTAGTGCAAATGATGCGTTTCCACCCCTTCTGCTTGTATATAATACGAGGAGCTGGACAATTTTAGCAAGTTTTATTTCTTACGCTCTGATTATAACACCAATCTTCAGAAGTATTTAACGTTGTATTTAGATATTATTGAGAGGAAACATTTGTTTAGAATATTCATTGGAACTGCAAAATGCTCATTGAACTAAAATATTATTTTGGGACTATTGTGAATTATTCAGTGAGCCGTGGACATTCTCACTTTGATTCGTCAGGACTGTTAGCAGATCTGTACATTCGGGAATTTGAAACTCATTCGGAACATTCGATTCTTTTGGACTTGAAAAGAACCTTTTATCGACTATTCTGAATTTAATTCATAATATTGTAAGTTCTTCTTACATTTTTTTGTAACTTTGATAACTAAATTATATATTTAAGCTGTACCAAACTTGCTGGTTTTGCTTATTTCTGTTATCATAGAGTCGTAACAATTTCTTCTTATTTTTCTTTAACAGGGGTACTAACCTAATATTCCTACTAACATCAAAACTGAACTTGTGTGTTCTAATTCTTTTAAGCCAAGCTGCATTTCCATTTCTTTTTCTTCTTCTTCTTCTTCTTCTTCTTCTTCTTCTTTGCATTTTGCTCACTTCTCTTTCTCTTCGCATTTATATTTCTCTCTTTTTTCTTTCTGCCTCTCCCTTTCCACGCTCTGTATGTGTATTTCTCTTTCTTCTATTATTTACTGTCTCTCCTTTTCCTCCCTGAATCTGCATTTTTGTCTTATCTCTGCGATTGCTTCAATTCCTTCTGGAGCTTAAACTTTCTTGACTCTAATTCCATCTAGGTAATTATTATAATTTCCTATCAGAGGCAGATACAGACTTACTAATAAAACCAAAAGCATTTTTGTGCCAAAAAATCTTTTCCATTAAATACTGAACCAAAATATTAATTTTGGCTTTGTTTCCGATGCTCTTACTCCCGATGCTCTTACTTACTGCTGATAGATACACCATTGAATACTAGTTGTATTGTGTTCTTATTTCCATTTATTCAATATTCTATCACACCTGGTAATGTAGGTAAGAATTTCGATTAGACCATATACAGTCAGAAATGTGAATGCCTTGGTCGAGTCAAGACAGTTCAAGTGATATGTCAGTGAAAATCACTGCAAATTTTCTGCAATTTTTCGATATGTTTTACGACATTGTATTATAATGAGCATAACAGTTTCAGGACTTGAAGGCGTTAATAGTGATTTAACTGTTGCAAATATTTGTTTCGGTTTTACTCTGAGGTTTTGTGCGTACCGTTGAAAGTATGTAAGGTGCATTGCAAATTTGATTGTTCAACTATAATAATATAAAGTTGACATGTAAATACATGTTTGCACTTACTTATGCTGATATTAGTTTTGATGCACCTTTTAGAAATATAAGTGTTTTCTGGATCAGAAAGCTGACAGAAACGACCTCTTCTGTGTGTTGGGGAAATGTTCCTGAAAATGCCCAACATCCTTGCCCTTGACATTCAGACACAAATTGGAATGATTTATTATTTCCTGAAACTGCACTTACGAAGTTTTTAAAAAATTAAAAAATAACAAGAAGCTATAGGCTCATTTCTTTATGTTTGTATAATGTACTCCTGAAGTTCCGGAAGTGAAAATAAGCAAGCAGAGCGAGCCTATCAATGCATGTGGAGTGCTTTAAACACATATTAATCACATCAATTTGATATATCAAATTAAAGAAGACTGTAAAGTCTTCAAACTTTCCCACTGACGAACACTTTTTGAATCTTCCTGGATGTACACATTGTTAGATGTCCCCACTGACATACGTCTTTTCTTCTCATAACAATGATAACCAGTTGCAAAAATCGGAGGATTCCATTTTTTAAACAAAATTCAAATTCAAAAATCTTGAGCGGAACCTTTAAATCTCGATTAGCTAAAGCAAAACCACCACTGTTGTCCTCAATGCCTTTAATGCAAAATTAGTTTCTCCTACATATGGAAACAAAAAGAGGTCAGGCACAATACTAAATTAATTTGCTAGATTGTCACGTAGCAAATATGCCTCTCTTGTAATTACTGGACGACACTCTGTTCTTGGTTTCTCACTTTACATTTTCACACCCGAAGGGATGTGTTTGAGTTCTTTATTGGTCATCAGGGAGGACGTGTAATAGTAATGAAAAGAAACCGTGTTCAGACATATTAACCGGTGTCGTTAAACGTTAATAATCCTTTATACGTCGTATGTACTCATTAAACCAAACATTTTTTTTTTTTTTTTTGTCACGAATAAAACTGTTCTTGTTGTCATGTGACTCTAATGTTTTTTTAATAGGCCCTATGCAAAATACATTGAAGAGCAAAATATACATATTAAATTCACCGTTAAAGTAAGAAATTAAATGATATAAAAATATATGTTGAAAAAGAGGTGCAATCTGTTGAGAAAAGAGTATTACGTATACGACACCCTATGTGATAGTACCGTAAAGGAAGCTCAACTCTCTTGATGAGTAAAACTCAGATAGTAAAGCGAATAAATAAAAACAAATAATAAGCTTCGAAACGTAAACTATACTGGATGGTCTCGATAAGAAGAACAGTTATCTTTAATTATTGCAATTTTCACTTTTGTTGTGTATGCTTATTCAACAATTAAAATATCGATGTCAGGTAGAACAATACCGTATCTTTGTTTTTCTATGAAATTTATCTTTAATGGTGTAAGATATTTAACTTGTCAAATGCATACCAGCCTATAGATATTCTCCTGCTTTAAAATAAATATTTAATTAATTTGATATTAAATAAGTCATTAATTATGTAATAATATCCGTTTTCAAAACAGTTAAATTGCCTTACATTTCACAAGCAGCGATCGCTCTTAATTTATTAGGATTTTGTTCTTCTGGATAAA
>JAECUM010049694.1:19509-32237 GCA_016617855.1 Megalonaias nervosa | reverse complement strand
AAATCCTTAAAATAACAAAGTATGCTTTTCAAATATCTGCATGATGTGTGGTTCACGGGGAAAGTGGCGCTACATCTCCACATGATAAACATAATGCCCACAATGCAAAAAAAAAGCTTACTTCACAAAAATCATATCATCTTACAATGTGAAGCAAACGGAGCCGAAAGGAACAGTTTTTTTTTAATAAGTATAATATGTCTGAAAGGAAGATACTTGAATGACAACCTTTTTTTAGACAGAATTTCAGATATAAAAAAGGAATTTATCGTGTGATTGATTATATAGTTAAAACCATGCTAAAGTGTGGACAACTAGTTAGAATACAGAAGTAATCATAAATCGGAAATAAAAAACACCCCTCCTCTGTAGGAGAGGGGCTCCAGTTCACCGCCTCGCATAGGGGGTTGTTTCAGCCTGTGCGCGGGCTGGATGCTCCTCTTTTACATGTCTAGAACGCTACAGGTCTTTCGGAAAAGAGAAATAAACCGGTATCTTCCTTTATAAAAAATAGTTTGAACAAGTCTAACATGTCAGAAAGGAGGAACGATAATATTTTATATTTGGATGAATTTATAGAATTTATTTTTCAAAAAGGTCATTCATCACGTGACTGAATATGGAAGCAACCTCACACAAGAACTAAAACACTCCTCCCAAACCCCTTGGGCACGACCACTATGGGAGATGGGCTCCAGTTCACCGCCCCGCTGAGGGGGTGGTTCCAGCCAAAACTCTGAGGCTCAGTATATGGACACTCAAACAAATAAAGGGAGACGAAAACATGCTGCTAATCAAATAATACGGTTTCCCTTATAATAGCAGCAGACAAACAAACACAAACGTACAGACGTAAATGGGGAAACCAAATTTCCCGCTACAGTGCTTTTCACTTTTTGTTTTGTTAAATCTACGAATAGACAACTTTAAAAAAGTTGATATAAATGCCGTCCTTACAAAAAAACACAAGCATACGCACACTATAGCATGATACACATAGCAAACACAAGACCGTAGGAGATCTCTGGCAAAGATCACAATAAACAACAGGGGGAAGGAAACCGGCCTATCTTAATGGGAACATCGAGGAACCAGCCCGGGTACCTCGACAAGTACCAGCAGAAAAGATCAACCCCGAATTAAAAAAAAAATTTAAATAAATTTTGCAACAAAATTCTTTTTGATTTTTGACTGGAATATAACACCATAGACCTTAGTGGGCAACATATACATATAAAAACCTTTAAAAATTTCGGCAACATGGGAGGACACCTCAACGGTTACCAACTAATATAGCTGGGAATTAGCGAAGTGCCCATAAAAAAACAAAAAAAAAAAAAAACAAGAAAACCAACGCAATGACAAGAAAACCACCACATTGATAAGAAAACCAGCGCTTTGACAAGAAAACCAGCCGAGATAAATAGCTACTTCTTCTGTTTCTTTGGTGCTTGTCGTCATTTTTGCGAACTATGTCTTGTAGTAAAATTGAGGGGAACACATTGCCTTGAATCAGTCACCTTTATATTCGGGGTCGGTGGGTGGGACACCTGATGAAAAATGGCATGGGGACTCCATGAGTTTGTTTGTTTGTTTGTTTGTTTTTTTGGACCCCTACCACGTTCCAGACACCCCACTGGGGACCGATCATTTAATTTTCGTTTTGGGGGAGGGGAAGTACCTTGGATACATGGGTGGTGCCTTGTGAAAGCGACGCAGAATACCAAAGACACTACATTCTATTGAAAAACATGAAATGCCCGTGAGACTGATGATAAAAGTAAAACATATGTACATGAATCGTGGTCTTGCGTGTCCACTAGCATGCTTATACGCAGTTCTAATATACTGTGTTTCACTGAGACACATGGCAAAATAGTCATTGTAATGTTAGTTAATCGAAATGAAAGCCTAGGGTGTATATTGAATGTCAGTATAACCAAGATGTATGCTTGCGTGTCACAGCAGAATAGTGTATGTACCGTGCTTACTCGCGTTTATGTCGGATCCAACTGTAAACTGCGGTTTATTAGGATTAATTAGTAAAACAAACAACAAAGACCCAGATCTACCGGCGTATTATGCGACTGCAGAGCAGAGTCTATGTTGTTTGCAGTTGGACCTGACTTATAGGCGGGTATAGACGGTAGATTTTTTTATGGGATATACATTTTTCTAAACTGAGAGAGCCCTTTTAAAAAATTAAGGTATAAACAAAATAGTAGAATGGGTTATAAGATAAATCCATTTTAAACACAAGGTAATGTACTGTTGATCCCATCGGCGATGTGACGACTCACAAGAGTGTTGCAAACACCATCAGTACCGATGGGTTTGGATTTTATTAATGTAAATTTCCTATAATCGCATTTATCCGATCACAAGGTCGATTATTACATAACGACAGTAAAGAATTTCCTCGTTGTAATTTTTGTCAGATGTTTGACTATTTAATCATAAGGATATGTGAGCACGCTTGAAAAAAATATGTATGGTGTTTGCTACGAGGAATTCAGATTTAAGATGACGATACATAAACCAATATAGAATAAAGGGGCAGTTTGGAAATATAATTTTGTGAAAGAAAAAATTATTACCTAACGTACGAAAACATGATATATATTCAGCCATCATCGTCTTTTACAGGACTGGCAATATTTTGTATGGATCAGGGGTGCGGACGCATCATCACTTGTGGATTGACCGTCGTAAGAAGTAATAATATGAAATCTATCTTATTTTAAATCTAATAAACGAAATAAAATGTACATTGCATATCTCTAACTTAAATAAAATCTCACTATAGATAAATACTATACAACACAAATTCTTGCTATGGGAGCTGGAAAACGCTTGGTTGAGTTAGTACCAGTTTGATAGTAAACAGTATTTTAAATAAAGGAAATGTAAAATTGTACTCATCTAATTGTAAATCATCTCTTAAATAGAAAACCAAGACGCACTAGTGTGTTTACTAAAATGAACTTATCTTAAAGTACAAACTCTCAGTCAAAAATAAGTTTAGTATTTAATATATTATTTACTAAATTACCCTTACAATCTATAATCATGAAAATTAACATATTATATAGACGCATATAACCCTATAACGTGTCACCATATTCTTTGCTGTTAATGAGTATCTTATAGTGTAACCTCGTTTTCAATCACTCCTAGCACAGAGACGACTCTTAAACAAGATTGTGAAAATGGTCTATTACAGACACCTAAACGTGCTTTGACAAATAACTAGCATTTTTGTGAAAATGGTCTATTCTAGACACAAAACCGATCATTGCACCAATAACTACCGTGGTATTTTTTAAATGGAATATTCCACACACCTGACCGAGCTTGGACCAATAACTAGTATTTTTTTGAAAATGGTTTATTCCAGACACCTAAATGAGCTTGTATCAATAACTAATTTTCATGAAAATGGTCCATTTCAGACACCTAATAGAGCTTGTACCAACAACTAGTACTTTCATTTTTGCCCACGAATGAACATTAGCGAAAAAGATTGTCATACACAGAAACGTTTAAGCGTAACTCGAATGTCTTCATCACGTTCAACTGGAAGAAAAATAAACTTGCTTTATATCAAAATCGAAACCAAGTCTAAAAAGAACTTAAACAACAGAACACAATAAAACACAAACTTAAATTTCACTCAGGTAACAAATATAATGTAGCATTAAAAAATTACGTGAAGTTAGATATTTCCTGGACTTAAGACCTGTCATATACTTTTTATGAAAAGAGCTTGACGAAACTTGCAATGTAGCTTTATATCAACAGAGACATTTATGACGTAATCTGGGCTATTATTGGAGACGCACAAAAAGGTTTTATTTATGAATATATTGCGATGAAACTTGATATGTAGATTGAAACGAGCAAGATCTCGGATCAGTTTGTGAACTAGCCAGATGAGCGTGTTTTAATGATATGATTAGAGCGTTGTCTATTGGATTTAAAAACGTGTTCTTTTTTGTACAATACTTGGCCCATATTCAATATAATCGCTTCTGAGGATACACGTGCCAATAAAATCAGAATGTTCAGCGAGTACACTGCACCCTTTCCACAAAGCCAACGGATTGTTCCACGGAATATTTACAGCCACCTTGGCCGCGCGCTGCTGTGACACCAACGCCATGAGCTCTTTGCACAGGCGCTCTGAAAGCCCGGGAAACTGGTTATAACCTCCGGCAATAACTGTATTAGACCACATGGTGTCCTTGAGGTCTTTATCGCACCGTCTAATCGCATTGTATAAAATGTCGTAGATATCAGGCATATCCAATCCGATCAGAGTTGGTTTGAAGAACGCTTCTGGACACATAAAGCATTCCTTGCCTATAGTGATCAAGTTATCTTTGATCCGATATGATTTTTGGTGATAGTTGAGGCTTTTTCGTGTCTGAGATCATTTTCATAGTTTTGCAATACAAAACAGATTTTTCCTTGATATCTCGGGCAACTCTACATCTCTACGTCTCGAGCCGGTAAGTTAGACTTCTTGGAGAAGCTTGAGGAGATAGTACGTTAAGCCATCTCCAGACAAGGAGAACGGCCAGCACAGTAGTGAATGGCCAGAATAGACGGAACAAATAACGGCTGGCCATGACCTAGTTGAACCACTGCGACCGTTTAAGTTCCAGTGTGACGCAAACAAGCAACGGAAGAATCTATTACATAAAGTCCTGGAACTTTGAAACCTCAAACAAAATTTCAGTGTATCTTTCGCTGCAAAATCTTGGAGTCATAGTATGTTCAGCAAGAATAACAGCAGCATTCTCTGGATCGACTTTCACTTCGCTGCAGAAGACATGACTGTACGAAAGTTCCATATCGTCGAAGTTGGCGACCATTTCATGTTTAGGTTCTAGTGGATACTTAAAAGTTAGATCGGTTCTCTTTCCTTTTGCCTCCATCCCCATAAAGCTGCTTCGGACGTATATCCGGGTGATTTGTTCTGAAAATTAAAGAAAGAGACACGACTGCAAGGTCAGAATTCTTTTCAATGGATTTTTAAATAATAATAATAATAATAATAATAATAATAATAATAATAATAATAAGTCTTTAGGTCTGTTCTTGTAGTCGAAAATAGGTGAGTTTTAAGAGCATTCTTGAATGAGATTACAGTGTCCTTGTGTCCAAGATCTATGGGCAATTCGTTCCACGTGACTGGGCCTTGGCAAGCAAAAGAACGTTGTCTATGACTTCGGTTTAACAGTGGGTACTATGAAATTGTCCGTGTGTGAAGAGGAGAGTAAGTTTCTAGATGAGGTGGGTGTTCATATGGGTGAGGTCAGATAGGTATATTTGACTGGAGCCAGTCAGCGAAACGCAGCATAGTGAACAGAGTTTGTTTGCTTGATTCTGTATCGAGCGGGTAGCCAGCGAAGGTTACAGAGGGGGATGTGTGCTCAGTTCTAAGAATGATCCGGGCCGCCGTGTTTTGAACTTTTTGAAGTTTCTGAGATGAACCAGAGAGAAGTGAATTACAATAGCCCAGTCTTGAAAGTACTAAGGAACGCACACATGTTTTAGTGGCATCAACCGAAAGAAAATTGCAAATGGAGCAGATGAGTCTCAGCTCTAGATATGCAGCCTTGCATATCATTACATGTTGGTGTAATGATAGCCCACTGTCGAGAGTGACACTTAGGTTTCGCACTGACTGTTTAATGTTGGTATTGCTGATACTTATTGCTTGAGGTAAAGGATGTGAATAAGAAAGTCTTTGCGTGTTGATATCTTCGTCACAATTGTTTGTACCAAATTCATAGAGATGGGTTCAAATGCTGTCAACGGATGCCTGTATATTCAGTATCACAACTGTATGGTGACGATGAATCAAATGATTTTGTGTTTTGAAGCTTGAACTATGTCACGGAAGAAATTTGCCACTAGCTCCGGAAGGTCTACCGCAGAGAAGTTCGTTGGAAAATGTGGAGTCATTTTAAATACAACACCTACACCCCTCCCCCACCAAAATACTCCCATAAAACCATAAAGATACTATTTAGATACAGTAATTGGTTTGAGAGATGTCTGGTCAAAAATGACACAATTGGGAAAGTTAAAACTGAATTTGATCTATCTGTAACGTATGTATTGCAAAGAAGATAAATTGCAGGTGAGAGAAACTTTGGCGTACTGGAGAGAGTAACTAAAACAAAGTCGGACACGTTTACATGTTGATCATATTCGCTTCCGGTGGTCCTAATAACCACCAAGATGGAAGGTACCGTTATTTTGGAATAAAACATTTATCAGATTTTGTATCATCACATATAAATGAACATCATGGGCAGAAAAAAATATCTGTAATGCTTCAGTACACAAGAAATAGTATCAGACAATATAATAAATACAATGCCTGAAAAAGACCTAATTGTAAAATTTACCAAGAGTCTCTCGAAGGGACAGGCTTTCGACTGATGGAAGAAAAATTCTATCAATTCAAGATAAGGTCATTTCTTCTTTTTAACTGTCGAGTCTTGAAACCATCTCTCGAATTCTCCAGCGATAACAAGATTTTCAAATAGCTGCTTTGGTAAATATACTCGATGTTAGCTTGGCACCATTTTCATTAGGACAAAGAAGACATCATCAGAAGTCTTTTGGTGAAAACCCCATTTTGTAATGATAATCCATTCATGGAGAGTAGTGAAAACAACCTTGCTAGGACAGACGTCTTAGCCGTTATATTGGATACACGACAGGTACCATTTTCATGTAGGACTTGGCGACAATACTTCATCATAATGATATTCCGTTCTGGGGAATAGTGAGAACAAAATCTGTAAGACAGTGGTCGTGGCAGACATATTGGATATCAGACTGGCACAATTTTTGTTTATGACCAACTAAGTATCATATGAAGTCTACTGGTGAAAACTCCACATTGATATAGCCATCCATTTGGAGAGGATGATAGATAACAATATTTTCAAGATTTTCAACATGGCTACTGTGGCGGCCATATTTACCGTTAGATAGGCATTATCTTCATTTCAGACCAGCTGGGCATCATAATAAGTTTCCTGATGAAAATCCCACGTCAATATGACATTCTTTCTAAGTAGAGTCATGACAACAAGATTTATTTTTAACATGGCTGCCATGGTTGTAATATTGGATGTCAGATAGTCACTAGTTTTATTTAGGACTAACTAGATATCACAAAATTTCTTTTACTGAAAAATTGACCATCCAACAGCAATAAAATGCATTTCAATATGACCGCCACAACGGCCATCTTGGATGCCAGATCGGCATCATTTTTATTTAGGAGCAACAAGACATCTAACAAATCTTTCAGTAAAAGTATCATGTTGATATGAAAATCCACTCAGGATAAGTATCGATTTAAAAAAATTAATATGGCTGCCGTCGTGGCCACGTTGGATATCAGATTGGTATAATTTTCATTTAAAGTAACTTAAAACTTTATACGAAGTCTTTTAATGAAAACCGTTATGTTGACATGTCCATCCATTCGGAAATGCAGAGATAAAAAAATTGTCTAGATGGCTACTGTGGCGGCTATAGCAGTATCATTTTCATTTAAAACAACTAGACTAAGTGATGAATGTGGGTGTAAAGTTTCAAGACAGTTCTCCAAGTTGTTCAGAAGGAGTAGCGATAACAAACATGTGCTAACGAACGGGCGGACGACGGACTACAGACCATCTCCCTTATAAAAGAACACCCCCACCCCCCCCACCCCGAACTGTACCAAAACTATATCTACATTGAAAAGCAAAATATAATCTATCCGTTACTGCATCCAATTGGTTTAAAACTGAAAAATACTCAGATTTTATTTTGTTTGACAATCTTGGATGAAATTCTATACGAGACAAAAAGGAAGAAATGAATTGGAAAAATATTTTTTTTTTTTTAAACTGATGAAAAGCTCAATTATCGGGAAACAGATGAAAAATTTGAGGGGAAAACAATCTTTAACATATGTACAGATGAAAATTAATTTTAAATGAAGATTTGGTGTTAGTCAATCTGACAACAAAATGATCACATTAACCAACCGATCTGGAGTTGTTGTACTTATATTATCTACATGGCTCATGTGTACATTTTATTATTCTGAATTTAAGATTAACTACGGCTATAACATTAAGGTATAAGCAATGAACTCTGAGCATATGTGCATCTACCTGAAACAGAAAAACTTTCATAGCAATACGAAAGAGAATATAAACTTGTACGACACTAATGACTATGCAAAGGTACGTGTTTAATGTACCACAGATGAGAAAGAAAGTGTTTGGACTTTTCAAGAATAGGTTAAATGGCGTCCCGATTAGGGTTTGTGGGTTAATAGTACGACTCTGTTCTTTATAGACAGATAAAGGTGAAAATAAAATTCGTAATGGAATTAAGGAGTGCGTGATAAAAAATCAAAATTCGAGATGTAGTGAAATTGCCTTTTCAGAGATGAATTTACCGTAGCCATACAATCACGAGATGTATAACATTAAAATAAAGTAAACAGTACCGAGTAACTATAACTATAACCTCAATGAAAGCTTCTTCTTTTTGTTCCTTTTCAAAATGTCTACAACTTCTCTCTTTTTTTTCGTACAGAATAACATTCGTTTCAAATATTGTTCCATTGCATTATTTGTCTATGCTATAGAAGGTGGCCACACAGTTTACGTTTCCCCTAATCCTTGCACGATCACCCATATTGATATTTCAAAATATTGCCAACTCAAAGCTAGTTTGTTTAGACATGGTCATTCTTATTAAGTCATCTACGTTGCCACGGTGATCAATCATAAACAAAGCATTTGTACCTTGATCACTTTGAATGGCCACTTTCTCTGGCAAATCTAGTTGAATAGAAAAAAATGAACAGATGATAAAGATGTAATTAAAAAAGACTTTGTATTTGGTCTCTATCAGATTTTGTTAAATACAATGTTTTAGCGCAATTAGTCACTCCACCAATCACGTTGTTTTGATGTTCTTTATACAGAAAGGCTTTGCTGTTCACGCAAGTAAAGACTTTTGTCGCTGCCGCTCTGCGATAAGGATTTACACTTGTAGATACTACTCTTGAAATATAGCCACACGTGGACGTCATTTGTACATTCCTGAAATATAATTACATGGTATCTCTAAAAGAGGATTGATTTGAACTGAATATTTTGAATCTTAACATGGCCGTCTGAAGTATAATAAATATATACATTATTGATATCAATATTTTCTTTTCTGTTGATTTGAAAGTGTATACCTTATTGTATGTTGGTTAATTTAAGACCACCACCATGTAATCCGATATCGTGTGTATTTCTCAGATAAAGTCAGATTCAATCAATGTAGGTGTAATAAATTCTTAACAGTTACATTACTAATTTTCGGTGTGTTTTTGTTGTTCATCGGATTGATTCTATTCTACCTTAGTATATTGCTGTATCACTTGAAACCCTGGGAATAAACCATATTTCGCATTCCCTATTTAGTCATCCATATTGTTTCTTTTGCGGAACACTTTCTCCACTCTTGTTTGCACAGTATCAAAACATATTTCAAGCTCGCTATGTAAGATTTCTGCATACGGTTTCAAAAGCTTTATTGACTGCTATATCGACAATTTTCTTTGTCAAAATCTAGTCGTAAAAGATCTCAACTACATGTCTATATTATTTGACAATAACCATTTAAGCAATAGATTCGGAGATAATATCGTGATTATAAGAACAACCTTCTTTCACTTTAACTGCATTTGCAAGTATAATACAAAAATCTTAATGTAGTTCATACGTTGCCTTCCACCCCACCCCACCCCGTACAATAGAAATTGTATTGTCCTTTAATAAAATGTATATCTATCTTCATCAGCATCTGAATACTTAGAAATTAAACGACAGGAAATCATTGAAGGGTGACTGTGTGAGGACTCTAGTTAAATCCATTTGCCTTTGCTTATGTTCCTATTTAAAACACCAGACATCAATTAAATTTCTTTGTTCTTTTCTCAGTTTATATTCGAAGTTTCACATGCAGACATATCTAGTTGCAATTTTCTTTTTTCTCCTTGACTCTTTAGAAAATATAATAGCTTTCCATTTGGCAACGCTACCACACACACACACACACACACACACACACACTGCTGGTTACTATAGTCCCAATTTCTCCCTCCAACCCGAAAATGTTTGCTTTCAGTTCCAATTGGCACTTAAATTCCAGATTGGGTTCGAATAAACAGTTTACCGCCTTTTAATGCAACAATATAAAAGTGGATTACTTATTTAAGTTATATCATTTTAAAGGCGATTTTTTTAAAAAGCACTGTAACTCTTCACTTGGGATATGTTTGAAGGGGTATTAAGTATGCTGAGAGTTTTGAGGCACACACACACACACACACACACACACACATAATTCATTATTTCCCCTTCGGGAAAGGTGCTTTGTTATTTCATGGGGAGAGTACTGTCGTGAAAGTATGGTTTGCTAAACGACCTAAAACGTCTCAAACATTTAAGGCTGACTACTTTCTTATCCAAATGAAATAATAAAAACAAACGTATATGAGCTTTACATAATAGCGGTTTTAAAAGAAATAAGAGATGTAAAGCAACAAGAGACATTAAACTCTCATCTATGGGCTCTTTCTTACCTAATGCGTACGTCGCCCACAAGCATCGGCGAAGATATATGGTCGAAAACTTAAAATTTTTTGTGCAGAAAAAATATTTTTCTTCTTTCAGTCACAGTGACTTTCACTTTTGCTATTAGACTCCAAAAACAAAAGGCTTTCTTTGTTGCCCCCAAGCACAAGTGATCCACATCAAAATGCTACTTGGCTACCTCCAAGTGCAAGCGTTCCACATCAAAATGCTTCTTTGCTGCCCCAAGATCAAGCGAGCCACATCAAAATGCTTCTTTGCCACGCAAAGATCAAGCGAGCCACAAACTTTGGTCCATGTGTGTGACGTAGAACTAATATTACTGTGTGGAAACCATTTTACTTTTCATAGTAAGACTGATCTTTGACATTTTGACTCCAAAATGTATGTGCTTCGTCCTTGTCAGAGCTGCAAGCAATCCACAAGGGTTGGTCTAGGTGTGTGATTAAAACTAATGTTTTTTTTTTTTTTTTTTTTTTTGTTTTTTTTACGGAAACCATGTTTCTTCTTTGAGTCATAGTGACCTTGACTTCCTTACTCTAAGTGCAAGCCATCCACAAAGTTTGGTAACTGTAGATGGTGGGCAACTAGAGTTATTGTGCGAAAACGAAATTCAGGACGGGCTGAAGGATGGACATCACAATATAATACCCTCCGCTTTGTGGCGGTCATATATAAAACCAGGAAAATGGAAACTTTCATACTAAAGTGAATTGGTCATTTTCCGACCACTCTGGCATTCTTGCTCCTTTACATTTTTACTTATGCTTATCTGACTCTATTTTAAGCAAGCAGGTCAAAGAGTGATGAGAGAAATTAAGCAACGAAATTCGATGCCGAGTGCCATACGGAGCAACATGAAAGGTTATTTTATTCTCGTCAAATCAGAAATGGCTAAGTATGATCATCAACCATGTAATTCCGATCACTACAAAACACATATAATTCAATCTTCTGTAAAGTTTTGTAATGAAGTTGCGAGCCATTAATATTCATGTTATTAAAGGGTTAAACTAGGTTCAAGTAGCTGAAATATGAGGAGGAGGAGTGATGGGAAGAGAAATAAAGCTGTTAAATAGCATTCTTAAGAAAACACAAAACTGTTTCGTTTTTTTTTTTTTTTCTTTTCAAGTTTTATTTTCCATGTGAAACTAATTGCTCATTTTTAGTGATGGTTGTTCTGCTGTGCTCATCTGTGTTCCATGGTGGTCAGAATTACCCTGTTAATGAATGACTACAGCTGAAATTTTGAAGAAAAAAAATGGTCTGTTCTGCTCTCGGTATTTTTTCTCCCTGAATTTGTAGCAATTAAGACGTTATTATTGTGTACATACGTCACACAGATATGTTTTAACTACCTCTAACACCAGGCATATGTTTCCCCTGTTTCTGCTGGTCACTTGTTACTTTCATATAGAAGCTGAGAAACAAGGCTGATGGAATGACGTAATATAACCAGAGAAATGTCCTGTGTCGTTTACATATTCCTGTACAAAGAGATAAGCCAGTTTGCATGTAGGTTATATGCAATAGATGATTTCAATAACATTTGTTTTTCAGTGATCATAAATACACCACTGGTCGGAATCTGACCAGTAAATACACCACTGGTCAGAATATGACCAATTTCTACTTTCCTTGCTAAACCATTCAGCGTTGTGCGGTCTTTTCTACGTCACGTGGTGCATTTGGTCATGTGACTTATTCAAGATGGTGGCAGAAGTTGTGTGTAGGAGTTACTGATAGTATCGTAAAATCATGAGTATATTCAAGAATATCAAAGGGACATTACAAAGTGTTCAGCAGGATTTATCCGCAGGGTATTGGCAAATGCTTATCATGTTAATATGATCAATTTCGCTTCCGTTTTTAACGGAATTAAAACGAATTTTTCAGACTTCAGTGACATTTTCAATGGCCGAAGACGATGTTGGATTGACAGGTTCCCTCTGTAATAAAATTTGCAAAGAAAATAAAACAGCTTTATTTATATATATTACTTAAAACTGAATTATCAGGCACAGCCTTGTATATTTGAGATAGGCA
>JAECUM010049694.1:0-19454 GCA_016617855.1 Megalonaias nervosa | reverse complement strand
AAAAAAAAAAAAAAAAAAAAAAAAAAAAAATACCCCCTCCCCAACAAAACAAACAAACAAAAAAACGGCAGCGAACAACTTGTTGGTCATTGGAGAAACTAGACCTACAATGTTAGATGTCATCACTGATATATAGGTATACTGGGAGGGTCGACGTCATACTGCCTTGTACCCAGTAGCTCTGGTCTGTTTTCACTGCCAGGGGAACTGGAGTGGAGGTAAATTTTCAGTTATATTTCGTATATTTGGCAGTCCATTTTATTGCACGTAGCTTATAGTCTAATTATTTAGTTTTACTATATGTGCTCTGGTGCCTTTTTCCAGATGTAAATCCAAGATCAATCAAGAAGTTGCAGTTTACAAAATCTGTTGACCACTATTATAATAGGTTGAAGAGTAATACTGAAGATTGTTGAATTGTGGGTTAACTTTCTTTAATGAAATACCTCAAATGACATTTGCCTGAATGTGATTAGACCTTGAGTTTATTAAATCTAATTTAGACATATTTGTCAGTTTGAGGATGTATATATGTATATGCTTTTATCTATGTGAATGCTGATGCTGGATGTAGTACGATAGATTGCCTCTACTTTTCAAAGGTGGCCTAATTAGTTTCCACTGAATTTCATACAATGTATTTATCATAACATACACAGTCATAACAGTGTGTCATGTACCTGAAATATTTACACATCTGTGTGAGATACATACCTGCAGTTGTTGAAGCATTACAAATTTGGCACTTGTTAATCACGCAGAAAAGATTTCCACCTTTTTTCAGAACTATTAAATGCGTTTTGCACACTGTATAAATAATGTTATACCTGGAGTGCAGAATTACGATGGTCAGAGATCTGGAACCAATCTTTTTTGGCCTCAGACCTGTTATATATCACAGCACTAACCCATTAGGACTCTGATATTTTAATTTTTAACATAAATTGAACAAAATGTACAGTTTAATCCTTTAATCATCTGTAAAGATCACTGAAGTGCACTGTTGCAAGTGGAAGCTGATTGTTTGACAGTCCAAGACTGTTAATAGTTTAACACGTTAATGATTACATGAATTACCGTATTTACTGCATGTTTTCAGACATTGTTTGTTTTCGGACACTGTTTTTTTTTTTAAAATATAATATTTAAATGCCTTGTAATTTTCGGACGTTGCTCCACTATAATTTTTTTGTACAACTTATGTTTTCGGACACAATCTAAGAATATCAGCTGCGTCGTTTTAAAGTAAAATTCACAGCATGTTTGCCGTTAATTTAACTGATACTAAGTTTGCTTCATATGGTTGCCAATTATTTAATGTGATCATTATGATAGTGGTGGGTATCCTGTTTATACTTTATATTTTACTAGCTTGATTCGACTAACAAAAATATGATTGGTTGTCAGTATAGACATCGTTACAAACGAAACCACTTCAGGCAGGTGTGACAGTTATGGCTTTGATTAGAAACCATGACCCTGCTTTATAACATTAAACAATACATCAGAGAGTCAGTATGGATTAGTAAATTCATTGGCATCGTGCAACAAAACAAACCCCTTATCCCTGAGGCATTATGTACCACGGTTTAAACATAGTTATTGTTCTACAGGTAATAAACCTCTTTGTAGACGTTAAATATTGATTGTGGGTGCTACATGTTCGGTACATCATGTGCTCTTTTAACAAAATCCAGATGGCTGCCTTTTATTTCTGAACACACATGCCAAAGAAATCCCACAAGTTATATTATTAACAATTATCACCTAGACACCTTGAAATCTTCAACATGCATCAAAACAATCTTTGAGCATTCGATTGTTTTGAGTCGGCAAGCTCTGCTCATTTTGAAGCTACCCTCGGCTGGGTGGAAAAAAAAAGAAAAAAACAGAACAGAGAACCACAACAAATAGATCACCTTTATTTTTAAAAATACCAACATATTAATCACGCCGACTCATATATTGCGACTTGCTTGTTATTTTCACCCTTCTTAGGCATGCGCACAACACTCACCCCCTATGGAGCCTCTAAGATTAGCCATCATACATGTACCGGTATTTAAACTCTCAATACTAAAATGTTTCTGTCATAAATATTTTCAGAATTATAATTCCAAAATCTTTTTATTTAGTTTGTATTAATATCTTAATTACACAGAAATAAAGCTTGTGTGTGTTTGTAAGGTAGATTTTAATGATCACTGATTAGCAGAGGGTTAAACTGTGGATTGCAAGATTACTAATATGGCGGTTCTTTTGGAAATTATGCACACAATCGTGGCTCTAATACATGTATGGCTGCGTTTTCTGGTGGATGGACATGTATCAAATAGACAAAATAGGCAAGTAATGCCTGTTTTTCATTCATTATCCGTGGTGTTAGACAAAATACTTGTTTTACTTCATGGCAGCACGTTGTCATGTGAGCTAATGGTAACTTTGTTACGGACGTGGGAAGGGGGCACAAATTTATCTTCCCGTTTGTTTTCGGACACCTAATTAAAGAATTTAATATGTATTCGGACAACAAAAAAAGTAATTATTTTTTGCCGTCCGAAAACATGCAGTAAATACAGTAGGCATATTTAGCATGCATTACATGGAGAACCAGTCTGAGTTTGATCTTTTGACAATCATATATTTGTCTGTCATAAACCTCAGCTAAAACCAAGTATGCAGTGTATGGTTTTACTGATTAAATGAAGCATCTAGCATAATAATGGGTTTACTGATTAAATGAAGCATCTAGCATAATAATGGGTTTACTGGAGATTTTGTGTCAGACATTGTTATTTGGCCAATGCTAGGCTTATGTGGACTTGGGCGGTGTAGGGTCGTACTGGACCTGGACCAGCAAGCCAGGAGCAAAATGTTCAGATCATACCTGGAATCATGAAACTTGTGTGTTTCACTTGCAGACATGCAAATATTTCCTATTTAGTTTCACATAATCTCCACATATGCATTCTGCCTTACATTATTCTATTATAATTTCTGCCAGTTCATGCATTGATCGGTACCAGACCGCTCCGGTGACCTAGTGGTCAGAGCATCCGCCTTGGATGCAGGAGATCGCGGGTTCGAACCCTGGCCAAGTCATACCAAAGACTTACGAAAATGGTACTAACAGCTGCCTCGCTAGATGCTCATTGTTAAGCGGTTGGTGTTCGGACTGGTCGGCCTGGTGTCAGGATAATGTGACTGGGTGGGACATCACGCTACATGATGCCCCAGTGCTAGACATCACTATAAACTGCCACACTGCAGACATCACAGCGATATGACTGAAAAATTTTTAAAGCTACGTTATAAATCTAAATCACACACACATACACACACACACACACATTGCCAATTGACAGGATCACTCGGAGTCAAATGCTAAACTTGTATGTTGCTAGAGTTAAACTGACTGATACAAAAAAGATAAGATGCTAGAATTTTGAAAAGTTGAAACAGTCATAAAAAAAATCAGATAGCCGACATCTAGGGCCACTCTAATTTCAGATTGGGTCCATCCTGTATTCTAAATGTGGTGCCCATTGGACTTGACGAAAAAAGAACTAATTTGCCTGAGAAAACTTTGAACATGCTGATGAAATGCAGAAATTTGTTTTCAAGAGTTGGCATACCTGTCACAACACGACTTGTAATGCTAAAAGCATAATTTTTTACTCTCAAATCCCTGACACTGTCGTGTTTTGAAAAACATGATTTTCAGCAATCTTCGAAAATAGAAGAAAAAAACCCCACTTCAGTATATGCCCATTACATGTAGCATGTATAAACGGTAAACAGTCATGATTGGAATTGATGTAAATCTGTCCTTTGGATTCATTAAACAGTCACGTGATAGGCAAAGAGGTCAGGTTTAAACTACCATTTTACATATTACTTAATTTGCTGACAGTAGTGTGATGTTCTTGAAGACTGCAGTGGGTGAGTCCATTGTGCTAATTTGCATAAGTAAAGATCACTAAGTTGAACAATCCAATATAGGTGAATCAAAGAGCTGCTAGATATGTGTAGGAGAACAAAGTTATTACATACCATTGCCTTGAATGAGAATGTTTGAGCTATCTGTATTAAAGATTATTGACAAGTTTGTGAATAGTGGCAACATTTCTTTTGAAGTGGGATTTTACTCCATATGTAAAATGGAAAGCATGATTATTTCAGTTGTCAGAATAGTGTTCAGGTGTGATTAACTTTTTGAAGGCAACTTAGGAAGCAATTAGCTATCAACAAAAGCCTAGCGTGGGTGGGCATATAATTATTTGCACGTATGGCAAACAACATATTTACATACTTCATTATTGTGTGTATGATGTCTGTTGAAATAGGAGCACCACCTGTAACATATCTGACATGCTGAATTGAACATTCAGATTAGTTCTCTTTATTATTATTTGTTATCTGAATCTTGTTAAAATACAGACTATGAATTGAGATATGTTTCCAGGATGATTTTAGCCATAAAATAGATTGATTGAAAGACAGTTATAAGCACATGCTTGTGTATGCAAAGTTGATTTGTGTTGATAAAGCATTACCACCCTTGCAACTGCTTTTATTACTGGCATATTACCTGACAAGCCCCCATTAAACTTGAAAATGGCATGCCCCCAACCCCAATAAAATGTTCAGTCCTAGATGTGATGTATATACAGTTTCCTCTAAAGACAAGCATATCTCCTAATCAAACTGCATCTGATGATTTTGACATTGCTAACATTATGATCGTCCAGAACAACTCGGTCCTGACCAGGATTTGCGCAGAGAATCCAATAGAGAGGTTTGAGTGCCAGTACCATCCAGTCTCTTGTGAGTGTAGTGATGAACACTAACAACACTTGCATTACCTTTATTCCCCCTATTGAACCCTGTTGAATTCATATTTGAAGTTTAGCATTTGCAACATTTTGTGATAAAAAATGTTAAAAAAGTGGAAGTTTTGGGCATATGGCAATTTGACCAAGAGCTGATGGAATTAGAGTCAGGGCTTGTGATTATTTTATAGTTGCCAGACGTGGGCATTGTCTAAAAATAGCTTTTCTTTGAGCTCTGTGAAAGTAGGGCTTATGTGTATTGGAATGCATATGTGTGCATTTTTGCATGAATTTTTAATATTAACCCATGTGTTTAAGCCCATTTGTAGAAAATTGTGATAAGTTTAAATAGGAAGTGTAAGCAGGTCATGAATGAAACTGCCTGGATATTTAGCATGGTTTCATTTCCTTGCAATTGTGAGTCATATGTTCCAATGTTCATCTGTATCGTCAGCATGGGTGAGCTTTTGTCATATATTTTGTTGTACAATACACATGCAGCTTTTCATTAGTGGATAGCCACATGTGTATTTTTTGGCACTAGAATTGTAGCAAAAGATGTTAAAACCTGTAAGATAGCAATGAATATCTTTTTTAAAACAATGTATCTGGCAATGAAAACATTTAAAGTTTATGGTAGTTGTCCTAGTTGTAATGTGAAGTGTTCAGTGGTCATTAGTGTAAAGTATTTTTGAAGTTTGAGTCTATTATGCAGTGGGAGATTTAAGTTATTTTGAGGTCCAAATAATGACAAAAGAGACAAAATGTATGCAGATACTTAATTTGTCATTTAATTGATGATTATATCATAGCTTGGAAAGAAAAGTAATTCAGGAAACATAAGTGTTTATTATAATAGATGCTGGTAGATAATGAGTGTACATTAAAGTTTAAATGAGAGCAAGATCTTGAATGGACAATTCCATGGTGCAACTAATTTCAGGTTAATCAGATATTCAGCCATGTTAATGTTTTTATGAGTTATTTGAGTGCATGATAAAACTTGAATTGCAGTGATGTAAGTGTCCAGCAAATTATAATAGTACTGTGCTGTGCTTGGTGTTAAGGTGGTAAAACAGTTGAAGCAAATAAGATTATCTCATTTTTATAGTACTATTAGTGTTGCATGTACTATTATTTTCCATTGTACCTCAAAAATTTTGTGTATCACCCAAATTTTAAGGATGGGGACACTGTTTCAAAAATGCCAGCACCGAGTTAAATTAATCACGTTTTCCTTATCTTACTCTTATATTTATGTCGGTGCATGGTAAACTGCAGTAAGCTTTATATACTGAATGTCAGTCAGAGTTTGTATACCATTTTTACTAGCGTGTTTTTAGACGGACCAAACTAGTACTACCTGAATCAAACTACTGTACATTGAATCTATTCGTGCCATGTGGCATTACAGTACAACACCATAAAACCAAACCCCCATTATACTGAAATCCCAACCAGATTGAAATTTTTAACTGGTCTTGAATTTTCACTTCCATGTCATCACTTTTTTCTCCATTTGCAACACTGGGTATCTATAGTTAAAGTCTGTTCAGGACTTCCACATACAGCATAAGTTATTATAATGACAAAATATAGCCTGCAACTTAAATGAATTAATTTGCCAATATATGATTAGGACAGCAGGTATGAAACATACTGTCTCAGTCTCAAGTTCACCCAATTTAAAGATCACTTGGCTTTATCATACCTGTACTTGGGTGAGTTATAACATCAGATTAGTCATAAAAAAATATGAATGTGCACATTCAAAACTTTAAAGAAGAAAACAAATTCATGTATCAATCTTTGTGTGTGGATGTATGATATAGATTTCTAGATCCTTTTTGCCAAAAGATTTCTTGGTGACCTATACTGCATATCATACTCAGTGACTTTTTTATAATTTTGTGTAAAAAGTTTTTTTCTTTGATGTTTATGTTCCAGTCCTGAAACTTGATAATTGGATGCATCTCTGTTATAACTACATCCTTGAAACCAAAGATTATCTGAATATAGAGAGGATTTAATGAAGAAAGTAATGTAGGACTTCAAAATATTATGCATAATTTTTGCACATCCACTTGATTTTTTTGTTTGGCACTTTTATTTTATTTTTTAATTAGAATTGAGTGTGAAACCTACAGTTGTGTCCCTTAGTATAGACTGCATTTTGCATCTTGTCATCTGAGGTAAATATGATATCAGTATTTTAAGTTTTCGTATGCTTCTGGTTTATATCTTTAAAAGCTGTTTGAGTACTGGGGATAAACCATAGTACACTTACATTTCTCAGTTTGATGACATCTAATGCATCACAGTGAAGTTTATATCTTGAAGGTCATGATTTCAGTATTTTACCATAATTCCTATTGAGACAGAGCTATGAAACTCAGTTACTTTCCATGTCAGTCCAGTAAGTCTACAGCTTTGCCAAAACGTTCACAGTCAGATTTAATCATTGTATACTTGTGGTGACATCACTACAGTAGGAGGGGAGACAAAAAGTTCACTGAATTCGTTTAAGAAAATATTGGCATGTTTAAATGGAAGAGTGCCAACTTCAGAGGCAGTGCTTTAAGTAGGAACATTATGTTAATGGGTGCCAACTTCAGAGGCAGTGTCTTTAAGTAGGAATATTATGGTAATGGGTGCCAACTTTGAAGGCAGTGTGCTAAATAGGAACATTATGGTAATGGGTGCTAATTTGATAGAACTTCCAGGTTTGTACATCAATGAAATTCGACAGGAATACGTCTGTGTTGGTACTATATAAGTTTATCAACATTTGTTAGTTCAGTTCCTATGCAACACCAATGAACTGAGTCATTAAATTATATAATAAAGTATTTAATGCAGTTTTGTTATATTTGTTTCATAATTATTAAACTTTTTCCCTTTCAGATTTGGACTGTTTTCTTCAAGCAAGGACAAACCCACTGTTAGAAGTAGCACACCCTATCAGTCAGCTCCATCTCCTGGAGTCAGCTGTGAAGCTGGAGCAGATTTACTTAACAAGTATAAAACAAGAAACACTATTTTTAACTGTGTTTAGCACACATATCTAGCTACAAGGTACACGCTAATATGCTGTTGCATAATGTCTGGTTTTGTATTTTATGGCACATCCACACAAGGTAGGTTATTTAGGTCCAGGGCCATTGAGGTAAAGTGCATTACTGAAGGATGCAACATGTTAGCCGACCTGGACTGATCCAATGATAGGATTTGAATCCACACCTTATCATTTGCAAGTCTGGTATGCTAACCATTAAGCCACTGTGGATCCTGTTACATAATATACTGGCGGTGCCAATTTGGGTGATGTTCAGTGTTGTTCCCAGATTAGTAGTAAGGGGAGACTGAAGGTTGCCTGTAAGGGCAGTTGGCTCTTTTGCCTTGTAGGACAGTGTGCTGGTTGTCTGTAAAGACAGGATGCTGGTACCTGTAAGGGCAAGGTTGCAGTTGCCTGTGAGCGCAGTGTATTGGTTACCTGCAAGAGAAGGGTGCTAGATGCCTGTAAGGGCAGGGTAATGGTTGCATGTCATTGCAGGTTGCTGGTTGCTAGCAAGGGCAGGGTGTTGGTGGTTGCCTATAAGAGGAGGGTGTTGGTTGCCAAATAGGTCTGACTGCTGGTCACCTGTAAGGGCAGGGTGCTGGTTGCTTGTAAGAGGAGGATGCTGGTTGCTTGTATGGGGATTATAAATGCAGTAGACTTTTCTGATGGCCCTCTCTCCATCAGGGGTGTAATTTTTATTCACTCCATTGATACATTTAAGAAAATATTTACACTGTGAGTGAAATATACAGACTAATGGTGCAGAGTTTATGCCAAAACTCCACACATTAAATGTTACCATATGCCAGGTACAGTACTCCCTCACTATAGGGCCCCGCATTATGGCACATTTCCTGTCATAAGGCAGTTCCCATGATTGTATGTATTAGTAAAATTATCTGAATAATGTATTTTATTATAAGGTGGTCTTACAGCAAGGTGGTATGCTCCCTGACCCTGAATAGCATTCCTAAATGGGAGTACTGTATTATACCTTCTGAGGTGAGAGCCATGATGGCCCATCATTTAAGGAATTAATATTGTGACCAGAAGAATGCAGGTTTGGTCCCCACCATTACTTCAGCCTGGATCAGCTACCATGGTGTGTCCCTGGGCATGGAACTTTACTTACCATAGTATGATATAGCCTTTAAAGTGTTGTGTGCTGTCAGACACCAGAAACAAATCAAAACCCTTGAAGTTTTTGATGGCAACCCTCATGGTGGGCAGAGTGCACTGCAGAGGGGGCAAGGTGCAGTGCCTTCCTAAACCAGGCCAGGGATAATATAGTATTAGCAGAACCATATTGGCTCCAATTTACCAACGCAGTTTATGACTGCAGATATGGGTCTATGCTTTCACGGTTTGATACATGTTATTCACAGACAAATAAGGTTTGATATTAACATGAGATCCCAATTACAATGAACCAGCAGAAACCACTGAAATAATTATAAACCAATTTTCACCTTGAAGAGAAAAAATACATGTAAAAATTATTATGCAATAAGTTGGACTCAAGTAAGTACTTTATTGAAGGCAAAATGTTTTTAAATTTGATTTCTTTTAAATATAATTCCACTGTATATGTTATTTGTTATAATAAGAACTTTTGTAATATTCAGTTAGTCTTTATAGTAAATATTGTTCTTCACAGTTGTGGCAGAGCATAAGTATCATTGTTATCAATTACAGAATCTTCATGGCAGGATGAAATATCAGAATTTCTGCCAACATTTGTACCACCATTCAAATCCAACTAAGCAAAATATTATTTGCTCAGCAAAATCATCATTTTGTCTTCAACTTATGGACAAAAGATTTTTGTTTTGGGGGAATTCAGTGCCTCCTTGCCTTATGTTAAGTTTCCACCCTCTTTAGGATTATGCCATAATGTCCAGACATTGCCTTATGCCATAATGTACATCCTCTTTAGGGGTCCCGAGTGGCCAAGTGGTCTAAAGCGCTATCCGTTACGGATCACTGCCATCTCACCTCTGTCTGCGTGGGTTCAAGTCTCGGATTCGGCCAATGTGGGTATGTGAGAAAGCTTGCCAGTAGCTTCTCGTGTGTCGGTGGTTCTTTCCGGGGTTTTCCCAGATTCTTCCTCCACCATTAATACTGGCCACCATGTATAGCCTATCATGGGCTGAAAAATGGCGTTAAACCCTACAACAACAACAACAACAACAACAACAACATCCTCTTTAGCCTTATGCTATTGTGTCTATCCTTTCCTTATGCCATTTACATCCATCCTTGCCATATGCCATAGTTTCATACTCTTTAGCCTTTGCCAAACTGTCCAGTCCTTGCCTTATGCCATAGTGTCCATCCTCTTTAGCCTTATGCCATTATGTGCATATCGTGAATACAAGGCTATGTGAGTTACCATACTAGTCTGTGAAATCCATTATACTAGTGCATGTAATCTGTCATACTAATCTGTTCAAGCCATCACATTAATCTGTGTAATTCATCATACTAGTCCTTGTAATCCTTCAGTCTAGTCCATGTAATCCACCATATTAGTCTCTTGTAGTCCATCATTCTAGTCCAAGTAATCCATCATATTAATCTATTAAATCCATCATTCTTGTATGTGCAAACTATCTTGCTAGTCTATTTAATCCATCATTCTAGTCAGTTTAATCCATCAGTCTGGTCTGTTTAATCCATCATAGTAGTCTATTTAATCCATCTTACTAGTCTGTTTAATCCATCATAGTAGTCTATTTAATCCATCTTACTAGTCTATTTAATCCATCATCCTAGTCTGTTTAATCTAGGGATCTCAAACACGTGGCCTGCAGGCCACATGTGGCCCACTAAACCATATCCTGTGGCCCACAAAATGATTGATATCATAAGGTGTAATGAGAGATAACAAAGGTGGTGCTATCCTTGGGCCGTCAAAAATGTTCTCATGTGGCCCTCGGTGGTTTGAGTTTGAGACCCCTGGTTTAATCCATCATACCAGTCAGTTTAATCCATCATATTAGTCTGTTCAGTCAGTCATATTAGTTCTTGTAGTTCATCATTCTAGTCCATGTAATCCATCATATTAATCTATTAAATCCATCATTATTGTCTGTGCAAACCTTCTTTCTAGTCTATTTAATCCATCATATTAGTCTTTTTAACCCATTATACAAGTCTAATCCATCATACTAGTCTATTTAATCCATCTTTCTATAGTCTGAATTTACTTCCTTGTTTGTTTGTACCCCCACCAGTTTAAAAAAGCGAAAAACACAAATGAGGTAAAAGATGCATAGAACTTAGTCCGTTCATTTATTGATTTATAATTTCAAACTTGATTATGCCCAGGGTTCCCTTACACTGTTTTTGTCTGCATGTTTCATTCCAAACAGAAGTTTCAGTGTAAAAGATGACCTTGCTTGCCAGTCATTTCCAGTTGCTGGAAAAGTCCATTTTGAGCAAAGGGGTGTATGCATGACTATACATGTATGTGCATAGAAGGAAAATACTATCTCTTCTGCTTCAATATTTACAATGTTGAATCAAGCAAAGGAAAAGAATGACAACTACAAATCTGCCTTTCATGTGGATTTAACAAGCAGTGTAATTTCTGTGTTCATGTGTGCAAAGGGATATAACTCTAAACTATCAACATTATGGTAATTTACGGAATTATACAGCAGTTACTGAATAAGATGTACTACGTCACTCTGTTGTCTGAGGAAAATAAACTAGCCCATAACGTATGCAATATGGCACTGTGTTAGGATGGAAAAGTCCATTAAGCATGAAAGGCACAGAGGATACCAGTAATAGGGACACACTGGTCACAGTCAGATAAGAAATTATAAATCAATGAAATGAATTGACCAAGTTCTGTGTACTTTTTATCACATTAAAGATTCTGTTATTGAAATTGGTAGTGGGGTACAAACAAATGGGGAGGTATGTTCAGACTATAGTCTGTTTAATCCATTTTACTTGTCTATTTAATCTGTCAGCACCTAATCCCAATAATATAAATCAAAATATTTTAGAGTCATTGAATTTTAGTGAAATCTTTAATTTTTTCATATTAGCAATATAAAAATTTTGTAAATTAGCAGTGGGCAAAACTAAACATTGTGGTAATTTTACCCTACCCAATCAAAAGATACTGTGCTTCTGCTATGCCAACAGATGAAATGAGTGTGGTTGTTTTAATTAAACATGGGGTCTCATTACTTCACTGATAACATGAATCACTGCCATCAACAAAGAATGTTAAAATAAAATTATAGATGAAACATCAACAAGGACAGATCTTTAAAGTAATCTACACAATTCTTTCTGTTCACTCATTGGTATGACATTCTTGGAATAATTTGGTTGATAAGAAATGTTGTCTGCTGTCCTTGGTTTCAAACTTCCAGAACATTCTGTTTTGGTGGATGTTGACATTTCTATCATGTGTATATTTTTATAACAGAGATTTAGCAAGGATTCAGTTTTATCTAACATTATTTGCTTGATAAATTTTCTTAAATGTTATGCTTGCTGAAGTTTGTGATTTACAGCATAGTTTTATATGCCTGCCATAGTGTTATGATGTCTCTCTGTCTGCCTGTTTCTTTTTTTGTTTTTGTAGGTTAATGCCACCTTCCTTTACCAAACTTTAGGGATCGTTTTTACCTGTTGTAAGAAAGAAGCCTATTGATGATGCGGTTGAAAGGTCAAAGGTCAAGGTCACTGTGACTAAAGCAGAAAAATGGTTTCATCACACTTTATTCTACATCACAGACCTGGAGCAGAATTTGTGGATAGCTTGCACTTGGAAGAATAAAAACAGCTGTTGATTTTGGGGTTAAAAGCTTAAGGTCAAGTTCTCAGACTGAAGAATGTTAAATTGGTTTCTGCAAAATAACTTTAGCTTTACATCACAGACCAGGAGGGACCGCTCAGGTGGCCTAGTGGTTAGAACATCTGTCTCAGATGCGGGAGGTTGTGGGTTCAAACCCCAGCTGAGTCATAGTAAAGACTAATAAAAATGGTACTAACAGCTGCCTTGCTAGTCGCTCAGCATTAAGAGGTTAGTGTTAGGACTGGTTAGCCTGGTGTCAGGATAATGTGACTGGGTGGGACATCATGCTACATGTCTGCAGCATGATGCCCCAGTGCTAGACATCATTATAAACTGCCACACTGCAGACATTTTAGCAATATAACTTAAAAATTGTTAAAGCTATGTTAAAAATCCAAAACACCACACGCACACAGAACAGGACTAAACTTAGTGGATGGTTTGCACTTGGAGTAAGGAAATGCTCTATGATTTTGGGTGCTAAATGTCAGGATCACTTTGGTGGAAAGGTGAAAAATGCTTTCTTTACACAAATTTCACTTCTTCACTATGTACTTCACCTTAGTTTGTGGATGGCTTATACTCTGGTGTAAGAAAGAAGCCTATTGATTTTATAGTCTCAAGGTCAAAAGTCAAGGTTACTGTGACAGAAAAAAAAAAAGATAAATGCATTACACATGACAACTTTAGTTCTAGATGTGTATCTTGACGAATATGGGGTTAAATGGTCAAATGTTTAGGTCATAGTGACCCAAACAAAAATGATTTTGCAAAGCAACTTTTGTTCCTTGACCGAACTGTGTGGATGGCTTGCACATAGCATACCAAAAAAAACCTATAGATTTGGGTGTGTAAAGTTTAATATCCTGACAAATCTAATAAAACAATGATGGTTTCTTTACAGTAAGTTTTAAGACCACATATATTGAGACCCATTGGTCAGTGATCTCATGAGTCAGCCATGTACTACTAGTGTCTACATGGGCAATGCACTACTAGTGCTTACATGGACCATGCACTACTAGTGTCTACATGGATGTCTATTAAACATTGTGTGGGTCTATACTGTATCATTTATAGTATTCTTGTTCAACTTATTAAGTACATACTATTTCAGATATCAGACTATATGGAAAGAACTGCATAAGTACTGTGAAGAAAATGGTAAGATAGCAGAGGTAGGTTTGTAATTTTACTTGTGTTGATTAAATGATTAATTAGCCATTTCAAAACTAAAGTTACTCTTCTCATTAAGGACACTAGCTTTAAAGGACACAGTTTTAAGCTTTTCAGTGGTCATACATTTACATGTGTGGAGGTCCAGGTTGTAGATGAGCTTTCAGACAAGTAAAAAGAACTTCTTTCCTTTTTAATAAGTTCTTTTTTGATAAATTAACAGATTAATTATTAATGCAGGTTATGAATAATTCCTATTTTCTGTTTGTTATTAATACATATTGTTCTACAGATGCATTTTTCAATGTCCGTATTATATCTGTCAAGCGGTTTATAGTGTTACACATGTCTAGCCATTTGATCTCTTCACATCCTGTCACATCCGTCATAAATTTCTGCACAGTAACTTTTGAAGGACCTCATAGACTGAAATCAGATCTGGATTGAGGGTTTACATAAAGACCTGGGTTGATTTTATTTTTGCCATTTGAATCAAAAGTTTTGAGATTTATGGCACCAGCTTTACATCAGACTGTGCCCTTAATTTCATTTAGAACTGCTTAATTCATTTATAGGACATCTTGGATTGAAATCAAATTTGATACAAAGTTTTACATTTAGAAAAACCTAGGGCAAGTTTGATTTGTGGAGCAGTTTTTTTAGGTGAATTGTATATAGAACTTTGCGATTTCATTTCTGCTCAGTAACTTCTGATAGCTTTCATGGATAAAAATTTAGAGTGAGTCTTTTTCAGCAAAACTTGATGACCCCGCTTTGGGTATGAACTTTGCCCTTTAGTTTCACCATATGGCATCTTATCCACGACAAATAGACACCATATTGCATCATATCCTTGATAGACACCATATTGCATCATATCCATGACAAACAGACACAATATTGCATCATATCCATGACAAATAGACACCATATTGCATCATATCCATGGCAAATAGACACTGTACTGCATACATCCATGGCAAATGGACACCATATTGCATCATATCCATGGCAGATAGACACATTTTCAGGTAATACATCCACATTAGACAAATAAACACACTGTACCTACTATACCAATTGAAAAGTTACGAATGGTTATTTCGTAATTGATAAAATATCCCAGAGAACATGTGTTGCGATGTCATACTTTGGAAGTTAAGCTGCTCTGGATGCATTTAAAAAAACAACATATACAGTGTATTCTCCTTGTATTTAAGACTTTTATGATTTTCCAAGATGCGAGCATAATGTTTGAGGTTTTTTCCCGTGTTGTTCAGATAAAACTAATTGAACTTAATGAGCAGTGTATTGAACAAAACACAAACTAGTGAAGGGATCAGTTTAGCAAAGGTGTTTCCATGGAAGTCAACTGTCCTTGCAGAAGATCAACTGGTTCTCCCAATCACATAATTTAAACAAAGATTTAACTGGCCCCACAGACCAGGTAAATCAACCCTGGCTAGCATGAAGTGTTGCAGGGAATTTGTTTTTATCATCACAGTTATTACTATCCCTGTGCATTTTAGGTCACCTGGCTCTAATCAGATATCATTAAATTTGGCTACTGTTAAAAAAAAAAAATATTACGGAACCAAAATGACCTCTGATGAAAAGTGCTAAACAGAATTTGACAAAATTTAACAGAAAGCATTCTCAAAGGCAGTTCCTTAAAATTTGTTTATAAGATAATTTTGTGAAATATTAATGGTTAGCATGCTGGATTCCTATGCAAGAATGCAGAGTTTGATTTCCAGACCAGGCTGGTTTGGCTGCCATTTAGTGTCCATAGATAAGACCCTTTGCTATTTTTGTTGATCAAAGACTGACTAAAGGGACTAGACAAAACACTTGAAAGCAGGTTTAGGCTGACCCAACCAGTAATATTGCATGTCTCAGATGCACTCCGGTAATTTGTCATGGAGGAAATAAACTGTGCAGGAATCTATTAATATTGCTGTGTAGCCTCTACCCTGAAAATAGCATATCTGATACACACCAGTAAATATAATTCAGATTTGTTTTTACTTATTTAATTATGAGCAAGAAAATAATTTTGCTTTAAGAACAACATATTTCTTTAAAAATGAAGTTTATAGATTTATTTGCAGAGATTTATTGCTTAAATGTTCATTACATTTGTAATTATTTAATATTTTGAAGTAAGTTTAGTTAAGTAAGGGTTGACTGTTTACAGTATTGACATCTTACAAAGGCTTTCAACATTTATTGTTTATGTGTTATCATGTGATTATGGATTATTTTAAAGCATTCCATATATTCATTGCCATTACTCACAAATTATTTAAAGTCTGTATTTTGTATTATTTAGCTTCAAAACAAGAAAATATAATAATCCAATATGCTTTTCTCCTGCAACACTTTCATATGTAATTACTAAGGGCACAGAAACCCATGGTTTTAAAAAGTTTTTGAGAAATTAGGTAGTTGATCAGATGGTGGGACTCAAACTTGTAACCTTCTGATCATATGTCCAACATTTCAACCACTGAACCATTGCAGCTTCCCTGGGTGCTGATATCAATTGTTTTAGAGTAATGACTCCAGATGCAGGGCCTTGTGGGTGGTGGGTAATGACATGCCCAGGAATAAATGCTGATTAACTCCCCCTGTAATGCCAAATAAATGTATGTACTTTAAGGATGGTTCTTTGACCAGTTTCTAAGTAATGGAAGAAATCCACAGGATGTTGTTAGTTTAATAAGTGACTTGAATGTCCTTTTTATGTAGAGAAAGTGACCTATATATAGCATCTAGGAAAAACCCAACATTGATAGTACACAACTATATGCTTTAAGCTTTTTCTTAGACTTTTACAGTTTCAGTGTGTGTGAATTTACATTCAGAAGCTGAAATTTGTTGGCTAACCAGATGAGCAATGTCAGGCCCACTAAAGCTGGGTGGGTGGGTGGTGGTATTGTGATGTTGTCCATCCGTACATCTTGTCATATGCATGTATATAGTATCCTTGAACTCCTCCTACAAGGTTCAAGCCAGACACATAAAACTTGGGGTCATTCATAGTTCCATTCTGCCAACACTTCTGGAATTATAATCATGCCTCTGAGGATGGGGCTAATTGGGTATGGGTGATTTTACTTAATTTGCAAATAAATCCTGAATTGTATGTCTTACATGTGTGATCAGTGACTAGCAGAAGCATTTGTTGTATTGTTGCACTAAATAAAAATGGGCCTCTTTTTCTATTATCACATTAATTACGTCTTTTGAATCAAATAAAGGAGGTGGAATTAAAGTTAAAAGGCATACAAATCCTACATGCTTAAGAACCAGCAGTCCCGGTCATATGTCGGGTAACTCATTTCAGTTGATCAGTTGAACACTGTTTTCAATTTTATTGTGTATGTAATCCAATTAAACTACCTTAAATTGCCCTACTCAATCATAACTGTGATTAAAGATAGCAAGGCAACCAAGCGAAATGAGTACTTCGTAAAATAAAGAGCTTTGTTTCACAGATACGGACCATTGTGGGAAAAACAAGTTCCAGAGAATTCCCGAATTCACACGTAGAGATATCTTCAGGGATGATAAGAAGTTTCACTATTACTTGCAATGAAATCACAGCATCAATATTTTACTAACTGAAAAATACAAAAATTGACATAAACATAGATGATTGCCTCACGAAGTAAATGTTGCATGTTTTTGATAAAAAGGAATCTTGTTTGGTAGTGTATTAACAGTTAGTCTGGTTCCCTGCTTTGGAGACTCCTAGTTTCACAAACTACTATTATACATCATTCCGGGAACCAGACTAATCAACAAAACAAAAAAGCTGTGACGTAATACACGAATGTTTTCGCATACCATGTTTGGTTTTTGAAACCAGTTGGAATCATGTTATCGATCTTTCAGATATTGGACATTTTGAAAATAAATGTAATTTATAGAGAATAATGAACAACTTCATCAGAAAAAGTGCTTTATTGACATTTTTTCCTTGACATTTTTTCCTCGACTCAATTATAAAACGAGGATTCAGCCATTAAACAGCCCAGTCTCCCCCCACCAACCCCGCGGTTTACTGGCTGTCTAGCAGGTGTTTTGGAGGTCCGTCAGTAATTCACATCCTCACTTATAGTGCAGTCTGTGTTTTTGGACCCCAATGTGCACAAGTTATCGAGGGAGAGGTGTATCAAGACATGGTAGACTGAGACCCCCTGGGTGATGCTTTAGCATCTTTCCCTACCCTAAGAATTGTCAGACTGAGATACCTCAGTGATTCTTCAGCAATCCAAACTCTCATTAACCTAGCCCCTGGGTTAAAAAAAACCCTTAAGGTTGCAACATTTACACATGTGAATGACTTAGTTTAGTTTACTGCCTGTAAACTTTTACAAAATCAGTAAATGTGTAAACAAACATGCATATGGCCCTCAGTGGTGCAGGAACTACCCATGCCAATTAAATTCTATATCTCCACATCTCAGCTTAAGGGGACTGTTTAGTAATATTTGTGTGATAATTCTTTTCTTGAAGCAAAAGTTGACCAGAATTGGTTGCATCAAACATTACACATCAGGTGAATTGGTGATAATGCTGATAAAAATTTATTTATTACATTATTGATTTTTTTAAACATAACTGTTAACAGAATATTTCATTTGTAACATTTTATTTCAAGGAAGCACCATACTATGTCTGTAAACCATTTTTATTAGTTACCATAGATCAACAAAAGCATCCTGTGTGCATGTCCAGAAAATTATGTCTGCTTACAATATTTACATTTATCATCATTGAACATGGATTTAGCAGTTGAAAACAACATCACAATGATCCTAAGGATGTTTTGCTAAAAATTTTGATATATTCAGCCAAGACATCTCTTATACAATGAATCCTGTCATAATAAGAGGTAGGAGACTTAGAGCAAATGAAATGACTGCAAATTGAACGAGGTGTGACATGCACATTATAATAGCTGTAGGCTGCTCAATGAGCCTGAAGGGTAGATAGGTGGAATGTTGAGTTTCTAATCACTTAATTAAATAGCATAGTTTCATTATTGCAAACCACTCACATGTTTAGAAAAATTGGTAAATGTCGCAGCCTTTTTCACAATATAGAAGCCATTGATATCCCCACCATTTAAACATACACTTACTGACATAAAAAGACAAATTTATACATGCAGCTGATATTCACCCCAGAGTTCATCCCACCCCCAGAGACTTATCCCCTTCTTCATTATCGGGAAAATGTTGAGATCTCCACCTTATATGCATATGTACACTTAATGGGCATCAAAAGATAATTTTTTATATGGAGTTGATATTGACCCCAGGGTCCATATCTACCCTCATGGACTTAGCCGCTGTACATTGACCCCAGGGTGCATATTTACCCCCAGGGACTTAGCCCCTGTGTCATAACTTTTAAACTATTGAGATTCTGATCTATGTCAATATACTTATAGACATAAATAAGACTATGTATGTATGTGTGTGCATATATATATATATATATATATATATATATATATATATATATATATATATATATATATATATATATATAT